>JAOTQR010048728.1:0-14778 GCA_025774065.1 Solanum ossicruentum
TTTGGCTAAAATCAGTGGCATTCTTGGGTCATATTGTATCCGATGAGGGAATAAGGGTTGATTCACAAAAGATAGAGACTGTGAAAGACTGGCCAAGGCTAATGACACCCACGGATATTCAAACCTTCCTAGGGTTATCAGGTTATTACAGAAGGTTTGTTGAAGGTTTTTCTTCTATTTCTGCACCTCTAACAAAGTTGACACATAAGGAAATTAAGTTCCAATGGAATGATGCATGTGAAAGGAGCTTCCGGGAGCTGAAAAATAAGCTAACTTCTGCACCTGTGCTAGTACTTCCAGAAGGCACCAAGGGGTATGCAATGTATTGTGATGCTTCAGGAGTTGGCTTAGGGTGTGTGCTGACACAGCATGGTAAGGTAATTGCTTATGCATCTAGACAACTATGACCACATGGGAAAAACTACCTAACTCATGATCTTGAGCTAGTAGCGGTTGTATTTGCTTTGAAAATATGGTGCCACTATTTTTATGGGGTTCATGTTGACATATATACTGATTACAAGAGCCTGTAATACATCTTTAAGCAGAAATACCTAAACTTAAGACAACAGAGATGGCTAGAGCTAATAAAGGATTATGATGTTGATATACTTTACCACCCAGGGAAGGAAAATGTGGTAGACAATACTCTGAGTTGTAAGGAAATCATGAAGATTGGTGATCAGGTCATGGTAAGTCAAGGGGTGTCTAAGGATCTACAACAACTAGCTACTTTGGGAGTTCCCCTTCTTGAAACTTCAAAGGAAGGGGTTGTTGTGCATAATGTTGTGGAGTCTTCATTGGTAACAGAGGTGAAAGAAAGACAGTTCGAGGATCCTGTTTTAAAATGACTTAACGACAAGGTGAGTCAAGGTATGGTAAAGGGCTTTGACCATACACAAAATGGACTACGTTATTGCCAAAATAGACTATATGTGCCGGCTATTAATGGACTAAGGAGGAGGATAATGGTATAAGCCCATCATTTCAGATATTCCATCCATCCAGGATCAACTAAGATGTACCGTGAACTGAAGGGAATGTTTTGGTGGGAAGGCATGAAAAAGGACCTTGCAAAATTTGTGGCTCAATGTCACAATTTCCAACAAGTGAAAGTAGAACACCAAAAGCCAGGAGGTTATATGAAATGTATAGAGCTTCAAACATGGAAGTGGGATATGATCAATATGGATTTTGTTACCTGGTTGCCTCACTCATTTCAGAAGTTTGACTCCATATGGGTAATAGTTGATAGACTCACAAAGTCAGCACACTTCTTGTCAGTCAGGAGTGATTATACAACTGAAGAGTATGCTAAGCTATAACTCAAAGAGATAGTCAGGCTACATGGAGTACCAATCTCCATTATATCTGATCGGGGGGATCAATTCACTACAAAGTTTTAGAAGTCCTTCCAAAGGAGTTTGGGGACACAAGTGAATTTGAATACAGCTTTCCACCCTCAAACAGATGGTCAAGCAGAATGCATAATTCAGACACTTGAAGTTATATTACGGGCTTGTGTATTGGACTTTAAAGGTAGTTGGGTAGATCATTTTCCACTTATTGGATTTGCCTATAATAATAGCTACTACTCGAATATCAAGCTGGCATCTTATGAAGCTTTGTATGGAAGGAAATGTAGGTCGCTAATTGGATGGTTTGAAGTGGGTGAAACCGCCTTGTTTGGGCTTGATTTAGTACATCAAGCTATGGAAAAATTTAGGGTAATACAAAAAGGGATAAAAATAGCCCAAAGCCATCACAAATCATACGCGGATACTAGGAGGATAGGATAAGAATCTCAGTAGGGGATTGGGCATTTTTAAAGGTGTCTCCAATGAAAGGGGGTATAAGGTTTGGTAAGAAAGGAAAACTGAGCCCACGTTACATAGGGCCATATCATATCATTAAGAAGTTCAGGCAGGTTGCATATGAACTAGAGCTACCCCAAGAGCTTTCATTGGTTCATCCAGTTTTTCATGTTTGAATGCTTCGAAAATGCATAGGTAACCCATCCTGTATTACTCCTATTGAAGATGCACAGGTTAAGAAAATCTCACATATGAAGAGGTACCTATTGTTATTCTAGTTCATCAAAGTTAAGAAGCTAAGAAATAAATAAATAGCTTCAGTAAGAGTGCTTTAGAGAAACCAGCAAGCAGAAGAAATAACATGGGAGGCTGAGGACGTGATGAAATCAAAATACCCTTACTTATTTAAAGCTAAAGAGGAAGTCCAACATGCAAAATTGGGATACTAATAGGTACGTGTGATTGAATGCTTAGTGTGTTGTCAAAAGTTTGTGTAAGTAAACGTTTAACTTGGTTAAGCTATCCAATCATGCTAACATTCGAGGACAAATGTTACTAAGGGGGGAGGATGTAACACCCCACATCTTACAAGCACTAGTTCTATGCAAATGAAATATGATATGGTTTGGTCAAATTAGCACCCATTTTTAAAAGTTCTTGAATCTCATGTTAGAGGGAGATATGTGCGTCTAACGCTTAAGAAGATCGAGTGTATATAAGTTTTTAATCAAATTGAGGAGATCATGGACCTAAACAAAGTGAGATTGAGGTGTTTGCAGGACTTGGGAAGCTAAAAGGTGAGTCACCTACTTGGTTAGCTTAAACTTGTTAGCTAGACGGAGATGAGGCCCGACGTCGAATCTGTCCAAGTCCGATTATGGATAAAGTCCATTTTAAGGGTGTAACTTTAGCTCATGTTTTAATATCATAAATGGACTGTATTTACAGGCCAAGAAGAATAGAAAAGGGGCCCAAGCCCATTGCAATTCATTTTAGAATTTTGGCCCAACCAACTAAAGAGAAAGGGGAAAAATGGGCAGCAAAGGCCCGTCAACTTTCAGACCCATTTAGGCCCAAGTGTGAGGGGCAAGCTATTGAATCACTAGCTTGTTAATATGTGTTGATATGTTGTCAAAAGATCAAGAGAAAGTCGGCCAAAGAGACCCTTTAAAAGGGCTCAAAAATAGTCCTTAAGTCATTTCACTTTGGAACAATTTTTTTAACTTTCCAAAAGACTTTCTTTTACTCTTTACTTCACTTCACAACACAGTAAATAAAACCCTCTAGGGTTCTTGAAGGAAATGTCAATATTGAAGGCTAAGGTAAGTGAAAATATCCATGTATTTGCTATACTTTGTCCATGAAAAACAACAAATATATGCAAGTTATGCTTGTTAACAAAGGTCGGACAGCACGTGTTTAGAAAGTTGCTGCGCACTTGCTTTTTTTAGTGACCTCTCTGTGGTTTGTAGGCCGGATTATGAAGAAACATTGATGTTCTTAACATAGTTAAAGTTATATATAATAATCTAAGGTTGCTTCCCTGATTTTATTTCACTTAAAAATGAGTTTTATTGTGCTATATTAAGTGTGATTTTGATTGGAACTTGTGGGCTAACAGAAGGAAGGCTATTCCCTCACGTCCCATATGAATGCTTTGGTATTGTTCAGGGACTGGTTTAAGTCTATTTTTATGTATAGAGGTGTTGAGGATAGTTTGGTTAAATTTCGGATAGTTTTGACTTGTTGACGTCAAGATATAGGGAAATAGCGTAATGTTATGCTATCGGGTTGCATGTAGTGGGGAGTTGGTGTATGCAATGAATTATGGACTATTATCAGCATGTTATGGACCTAAATCAGACTGTATACACCATGTATATAGAATGGGTAATAGACACATATGCTTAGGGGTGAAAAGGATGAAATAAAGTCCTTGGGTCGATGGTTATGGATTGCTGCCCGAAGTTTATTTATAAATTAGATTGGACTGCCAATGTTTAGTAGTTACTAATGCTTCTTTTATTACCCACACTAATATATATCACTACTTTAGAGAAAAGGAGGTTACTTCAAGGTAATAACGAGGTCATACAACGACATATGTAAGGCTACTCGATTCGTATTATTTGGCATGAAATCTAGATTCTTCCTTGGCACATAAAGGCACTTACCAACTCTGACACAACTATTAACTGTGTCTCCACTCTTTCACATGTTCATATGCTCCCATACATAGTCACCTTCAAATCTACATATATACATGGATACCAAGTTACATGAGTTCTTGTTGCTAAATAAAGTTCACGAGTTGCTTCATCTCATACGTATTTCCTTATTTGTGTAACATACTCTTTTCATTACCATATTGTCTTGTATGATTATTTAACATGTCACATGCTATATCTATTATCCTATAGATCCAATATTATGACCACCAAAAGAATCATCTCAAAGGTAATTTAAAGGTAAATTATATTATTTATTGATTGGTGTTAACTCGAGGGGTGGAAAAATCACCTAGCCAGGGTCGATCCTATCACGGAGGGTAGCCCAAGCGGTGAAAGAAAAAGCCTAGCTAGGGCCGATCCTAATATAGATTTTCCACTGATTAGTTGGTCATTTCTATTGCATACTATGCACATATTATACAGTAAAAGTAAAGTAATAAAAAGAACATAAAGTACATGATCCTACAGTACAACTAAAGGTGGTCTCTTATCCTTACACCAGCTCATAGTTTCATTTGAGTTGTTACTTCATATAAAGTATTTCCTACCTTACATATTCAGTATATTATCTCGTACTAAAGTCCCTTATAGGGGAACTGCATCTCATGCTACAAGTACAGGTGCTAGTAGCTCTCCCCAGTATGAGTACAGGATATCTAGCTGCTGTTACAAAGCTCCAGGTTTCTTCAGAGCTTTGTGTGTCTAGAGCTTATATTTTTGTATTGTATAGTTATTCAAGGCGGGTCCTGTACCGACCCTTATCAGATACTTTTCCTTATCTAGAGGCTTTGTAGACTAGTTAAATTAAAGTGTGGTCATGTCTTATACTTTAGACATCGTGGCCCCAACAACCTAGCCATATGCATTTCCTTTTGGCTTGTTATTACTGTTTACTTTCTTAAAGGTATGTTAAATGTAGAAATAGCTTATAATATATATAGAAAGCACATGGATACATGTTGGTTCTCCCGAGCCTTATCGGCAACAAGTGTCAATACTCCTTAATAGGACTTTGGGCGTGATAGTCATGACCCAGACCTAGGGCCTAGACATGACACGGTGAATGAGGAACCCGAAGGGACACCAAACAAGCCTCTTAGCATAGAATTACACATCTTTGGTCATGGAAGTAATTAAACAACAATAAGAGAACATAAAATAAGGGTAAAGGGGCTAAGAGAGTCTTTCATGGCTTAAAAACATACAAGAGTCAGGAGAGTCAAACTCAAAGCATCATTAAATAACTTGTCTAACAACACCTCTAAACTTAGAATTGGGTGGGGGCCAAGACAACTTTCTGGGCTCACCCTCATAGTCAAAAGCATGCTATAGAAGAAAGAGAGTCTTTGCATAACATAAGATCAAAAGTTATCATCCTCGGAGTTGAGGACTCACTAGACTTGCTTCAAAGATAGTACTAGCCACGTGGAGGAAGATGATCAAGTGGAGCTCTGATTCCTACATAGTAACATCATGTAGGCATAGAATATGCTTTTGTATTTTTGTATGTACTAAGTATGTAAGATACAATGCAACAAGAGTTTGGCAGCATAAGCAAAATATGTAAATATAGGCAATGGATGAGCATAGTAACAATATAACATGCACAAATGATGCTTGAAGTAAAACATGATTATATAGAACATATTACATATATAGGAAGAGACCATCATTATAGATCAAGCAAACTAGTACTTGAAATCCAATGTATGACCTCTCCTTGGATGGTGCTTGTCTTCCAACCAGGATTATGTGCGGATATCACGAGAATTTGATCCTCAATTGGTAGATGAGCATGAACACCCGCCATCAAAGTGATTGAGTAAACATACATCCCCCAATTGGGTAGATGACCATAAATACCCCCTATCAAAGTGATTAGGGAATATACTCCCTAATTGGTAGATGAGCGTGACCACTCCCAATCAAAGTGATTAAGTGAGTATAACCCCCCCCCCCAATTGGTAGATGAGCATGACCATCCCCTATCAAAGTGATCAGTGAATATACCCCCTAATTGGTAGATGAGCATGACTACCCCCCATCAAAGTGATTGAGTGAATATATCCCCTTCCCTAATTGGTAGATGGGCATACCACCACCACCCCATCGTGGTGGTTGAGGCATAACACCTCCTTAACTAGGTGTGGTCAATTTACAAAACTATAGATACTTTTCATTAAAATGACATATACATACATCTCTTTCATCATCATAAAATCAATTAACTTATAAGTCATACAATAGACCTTCAATAGGTCAAGAAATCATAATCGAACATTTTATTAAATACTTGGCGGGTGTGTAATGCTAGTACAAAATCATGCAAATCAAGAATGAAATCATGTGATAGAAACCAATGTAAAACCATCCACCAACAATTGGCAATACCCTCATGCAAGGTACATTAAAACCCCTCATCAAATCACATAATGGATCATAGATTCGTAGCTCAAAACTTGCTTACATAGTCACAATTTTATGAAAACCCAACTTAGTTTATAACCAAATTTATAATAAGTAAGATCCATAAGTAAATCAACTTCAAAACATGCAATTTATGTAAAAAGAAAGGTTGGCCACCATGGGTGAAAGGACCCAATAGTTGAAAGTCACATACCTCAACTTTAGAGATTTTCTTAATGGATATTTGATTGAGAACTTGAAGCTTGACTGAAACTCTTAGATCTGAAATGAAATTGGGACATTTGAATTTTGGGTGAAACATTTGTCTAAGTGTTAGAGAGGGTTTTGGAGAATGTCTTGTATGATATGAGATTGAAAAATGACTAGATATAGGTGTTTTTATGCATAGGAAGGCTTAGGCCCAAGATCTAAAGGCCTTGGAGCAAAACAGGAAACTGGAACAAAAATAACACTAGTCCTCACCTTGGTCGCATCGCGCTAGGGGCATGGATTGTCTCTGGAATTCATCATTTTTTGAAATCCAAATTTTGATACAGTTGCTCTAAAATTGGGGTTATACCCATTTCCCACTCAATTTTTCCCCTTGATCACGAATATGAAGTTGGATTTTCAAAATCACGCACGAATTTTGAGATATATGAATTACGATTATGGGCACTTCCGATGCACCCTTCTTTGACACTTTTGGGGTTGTTTCACTAATATTCCTCCCTGTAATCCCTCTTCGGCTTCTAGGGTAAGAGATTTCACCCGGATAAATCCTCTGGAGTTTTATGGGCCAAACTGATAAGAACTCTCAAGAGTTTATTGATGATCTTATAAAGGTGTTGACAATTATGAGGGTGACTTTTGAGGAAAAAGTTGAACCAGTTGCTTAGTAGTTGAAAGATGTGCTTCAAGTGCGGTACACTTAATGGTTGATGAAGAGGGTTTGTGCTAATGAGTTAATTGAGAAGAGTTCAAGTTTGCACTCCTAGATTGTTTGTTCCCTCTTGAACTTAAGCAAGCTAAGATAAATGAATTCATCAACCTCAAACAAGGTGTCATGAGTGTGAGGGACTACGCCCTCAAGTTTACTAAGCTTTCATAGCATGCCCCTGCGTTTGTGGCTAACCCCCGTGTAAGAATGCATAAGTCTACTTTTGGTATCTCTAATTTCGTTGTGAAGGAATGTTGTACGGCTTTGATTATTTGGGACCTGGACATTTCAAGGCTCATGACATATGTCGAATAGATTGAGGGAGAAAAGCTCAAGGAGAAGAAGGTACATGACTCTTAGAGGGCCTATTGTAATGGTGGGTTCTCCAACTCCAATGGTGGTGGTTATGGTTGCTTCTAACAATGCCAAGGTTCTAATGCTCGGGTTGTTAATACTAGGGTGCCTCCTCGTAGGGCACAAGTTGGAGGTGGTCCAATACCTCCCCCATGTGCTACTTATGGGAAGAATCTCTTGGGTATTTGTTGGAGAAATTTGGGTGCATATTACGGCTATGGTGTAAGAACCATAAGATTCCTAATTGTCCTAAGGTTGCTCGAAAGGGTTAGGGTGAAGTGGCTCAAGGTTCTCAAGGACAACTAAAAGATCCTCAAGGTGATTCCCCAAGGAACAAAAGGTTCTATGCTCTTCATGCTCGTCAAGAAATGCAGGAAGCTTCAGATGTTGTAATTGGTATGTTAAAAGTCTTTGATTTAATGTTTATGTTTTTCTTGATTCGGGTCCCAATTTATCTTTTGTGACTCCTCTATTCACTATCAAGTTTAGTTTGAGTCCTAAAATTCTAAGGGAGCCCTTTTTTATTTATAATCTGTGGGTGAATCTATTGTTGCTTATAGAGTTTATCAGGGTTGCCCAGATTCTATTTTACAAAGAGTCTTCCCTTGTGATCTTGTGGAACTTGAGATGTTTGATTTTGGTATTATACTTGGGATGGATTGGTTACATGTGTCATATGTATCTATAGATTGTACAATGCGGAAAGTCAAGTTCCAAATTCCAAATGAGCCAGTTCTCGAATGGAAGGGTAGTGACTCCGTCATTAAAGTTTGGTTTATTTCCTACCTTAAGTTTGGAAAGATGATTTCCAAGGGGTGTATTTATCATATTTTAAGCGTCAAAGATGTGGAGTCTATGTCACCCACTCTTGAATCTGTTCCAACGGTGAATGAGTTTCCAGATGTGTTTCTTGATGATTTGCCCAGCATTCCTCTCAAAAGGGAAGTGGACTATGGAATAGACTTCATTTGAATACTTAACCTATCTATATTCCTCTTTATTGTATCGCACTTGCTGAGTTGAAGAAATTGAAGGATCAATTGAAGGACTTGTTGGATAAGGACATTATTAGGCCACGTTTATCTACATGGGGTGCTCCAGTGTTATTTGTAAGAAACAAGGATGGATCTCTTTAGAGGTGCATTGATTATAGGAAATTGAATAAGGTAACCATCAAGAATAAGTATCTCTTGCCAAGAATTGATGACTTGTTTGATCAACATCAAAGGGCCACCCATTTCTCAAAGATTGATCTTCATTTCGATTATCACCAATTGAAAATTATAGAGTGTGACATTCTCAAGATGACTTTTCAAACTACATGTGGACATTTTGAATTTGTGGTGATGTCATTTGGGTTGACTAATGCTTCGACCTTGCTTATGGATCTTATGAATCGGGTGTTCAAGCCATTCGAGTTTAATTGTTGTCTTCATTGATGATATCCTTATTATTCCCAAGTGAGCAGGAGCATATAGATCATTTAAGGTTGGTTCTTCAGACTTTGAGGAAGAAGAAGTTGCATGTTAAACTTAGCAAGGGTGAGCTTTGGTTGGGTGGGGTAGCCTTTATTGGTCATGTAGTTTCTGGTGATGGTATTAAGGTTGATCCAAAAGAGATTGAGGCCGTGAAGAATTGGCCTAGAGTATTGACTCCTTTTAATATTCAAAATTTTCTCGGGTTGGTAGGTTATTATAGGAGGTTTGTTGAAGGTTTCTCATCTATTGCATCTTCATTGACTAAGTTGACTCAAAAGAAGGCGAAGTTTGTATGGTCAGATGAATGTGAAAAGAGTTTTCAGACCTTGAAAGATCGGCTTAACACTGGCTCCTATTTTGACTCTATCAAATGTCTTAGATAGGTTTATGGTATATTATGATACTTCTCAGATTGAGTTGGGTTGTGTACTTATGCAACATGCTAAGGTGATAGCTTATGCGTCAATGCAATTGAAGGTTTTTGAGCGTAATTACCTAACTGATAATCTTGAGCTAGGGGCTGCAGTGTTTGGTTTGAATGTTTGGAGAAACTATTTGTATGGAGTGCATGTTGATGTTTTAATTTATCATAAGAGTTTGCAATATGCGTTCACTCAAAGGGATCTTAACTTGAGGCAACGGAACTGGTTGGAACTCCTTAAGGACTATGACATAAGTGTACAATATCATTCAGGCAAGGGAAATGTTGCATTCGATTCTCTTAGTAGGCTTTCAATGGGAACTGTAGCTCATGTTGAGGAAGAGAAGAAGGAGTTGGTAAAGGATCTTCACCTTTTGGCTAGGTTGGGTGTTAGGTTGGCTGACTCTAATGATGGTAGTATTCATGTTCAAAATGGGGCTGAATCTTCAATTGTTGTTGATGTCAAGGCTAAGTAAGATATAGATCCATCATTAGTGTAGTTGAAGAAGTTTTTTGTTGTTGACCAGATGACTAAGTCGGCTCATTTCTTACCAGTAAAGACTACCTTTAGCATTGAGGATTATGCAAGGTTGTACATCTATGAGTTGGTAAGGTTCCATGGTGTGCCTAGGTTTATTATATCAGATCGTGGCATCCAATTTACTTCTCGATTTTGGAGATCATTTCAAATAGTACTTGGTATGAAGGTGAAGTTAAGTGTTGCTTTCCATCCTCAAACCGATGGACAAGCCGAGAGGATCATTCAAACTTTGGAGAACATATTGAGGGCTTGCGTGTTGGAGTTCAAGGGTCATTGGGATGATCATCTCCCATTCATTGAGTTTATTTATAATAATGGTTTTCATGCTAGCGTTGGTATAGAACTGCTGAGGCATTGTATGGTAGGATATGTAGATCTCCGATCGGATGGTTTGAGTTGGTAGAGATGGTTTTGATTGGCCCAAATTTGGTGTTGGAGACAATGGAGAAGGTGAAGTTGATTAGGCAGAGGTTGAAGATGGCTCAAAGCCGCCAAAACATCCTATTCGAATGTTAGGAAGAGGGATCTTCAGCTTCACGTTGGGGATTGGGTGTATGTGAAAGTCTCACCTTTGAAGGGTGTAATGCATTTTGGAAAAAAGGGAAAGTTGAGTTATCGGTATGTAGGTCCTTATGAGATTATTGAGTGGATTGGGAATGCAGCTTGTATGTTGGAATTCCCTTTGGATTGGTACTCTATTCACCCAATTTTCCATGTGTCTATGTTGAGGAAGTTGGTTGGTGATCCTAGTACTATTGTGCCTTTGGAAGGTGTTGAGATTAAGGAGAACTTGTCCTATGAGGAAGTTCTAGTTGAGATTTTGGATAGTCAAGTGAAGTGGTTTTATAACAAGGATGTGGCTTTGGCTAAGGTACTTTAGAGAAATCAACATATGGAGAATGATACATGGGAAGCGGAGTTGTACATGATGAAACGATATCCCCATCTTTTCCAATCTACTCAAGCTTATGGTATTAGGTTCTTCCTTATTCCAAGTGGTCCTAATTCTTTCACTCTTGAGTTTCATGACATGACATGCATACATGTGCATGAAAATGATTTTGATGTTTTGAATGATTTGAATACGTTTTAATATGAGTTTTAATGTCTTTATAATTTTCAAATGATGAAATATTCATTATATCTTATATTATGATGTTTCATTTTCTAAGTCAAGCCTTGTTCAAGCGTATTCAAGGACGAATATTCCTAATGGGGAGATAATGCAAGGAATCGAATGGTATACGACCTTAACGGAACTTGGAAGAGGGTTCCCGAAAGTTTTAGAGCAAGATGAAACTTCATGGAAGCATCCACGGTCCGTGTATTGCTATACAGATCGTGTGGAGCCTCCTCGGAGTGGCCCTTGGCCTTGTGTGGGGTGTAAAGGCCTAAATGTTGAGTTTGGGAGCAAGGCATACCATACATGGACCAAAAACGGTCTGTATGAGGCCATGCGGACCATGTGGTGGACCGTATGGCATCCTTGGGCTTGCAACTCCACAATTATGAGCCTAAGGCAAGTGGTACAGTCCCTCTCACGGACAGTTTGGAGCTTCACAGTCTATGAGACCCTTCCGTATAGGTTCCGAAGTGAATTTTCTAAGTATTGTATCACCATCGCGACACTTCATCATGAAGAATTCTTCTAAGTAAGGTGGCATGGAGGAGTATACGGACCATGTGGCTTGGTACGGTCCATACCACCCTCCCATATGGTGCCCATGTTGAATTTTTCTAAGTATGGGATTATTGTTTCAAAACTTTGATGAGTGAGATTTTTCTAAGTGTTGGACCACGGGAAAGTGTATGGTCCATATGGTTTCTCACGTACCATACCTCCCTCTCTAAGATTGTACTTCAATTTTTTCTAGACGTTTCATTAATAGTGCTTTCGTAATTATAGTTTATCCTAATGATTTTTTGTGACTTCCTATGCTACTTAGAGACTTTCAAATGACCTATACTTTATTTCTCTCATTCAAGTTCATTCCTACACTTAGAATTCTCTCAAGACACTCTTAAGAACTCTCTCTCAAATAACTCTTGTGAAGAGTAAACTTGGG
Source organism: Solanum ossicruentum (assembly GCA_025774065.1). NCBI lineage: Eukaryota > Viridiplantae > Streptophyta > Magnoliopsida > Solanales > Solanaceae > Solanum > Solanum ossicruentum. The sequence goes on from JAOTQR010048728.1 coordinate 12,252, forward strand.
AATCAAGGGAAGGTTCTTTCTTCATCAAATTTCCTTTTGAATCTTCTCTATTAGCTAGGTATATGGGATTGATCACTTTCAACCAAGAAGACGCAAACCCTTTTCACTTGAATTTCATGAAATTTTGCTTACTTTAAATGTGAGTTTAGAATATTATTGTTTATTAAATTCAATTGAAGTGTTGGCTATGCTCTATTGTTGATTTTAAGTTGATTTAGGCCCTAATATTTTGAATTATATGATTATTATGAACATTTGGATATGAATTGTCCCTTTAAAGTTTTAATCAAGCATGGACAATCTAAATTGTGATTCGAACGTGGATTTTACTTATGGATTTATACGGAATTTCCTATATTACCCATTATTATTCCCCTGTCATTCATAGCATATGCATTCATGAGCATTGGATTTTGATGAAAATGAAAAAGTGGGTTAAGCTCGCATAAGTTTTGACATTGAATTGGTGGGTTAATCTCACTCATATGGTTATGAAAAGAACGTGATCACATAAATGTCTATGATATTGGCTCTTTGAGCATACTAATTGTTTATACCTCATTTGGAAATTATGAATGGGTTATTCCAATGTACAAAAAGTATGATGTGAATTGTGATTTGGCATTTGAGCACAAGTATGAATTATTATGAATGATGCTTGACTTTTAAGCCCAAGTATGCATGAAATGATTTGATAAGACATGCATCTCTTTTGAAAGCACGTAAACGTATATGTATTCTTGTGGGAAGACGAATTATCACCGATGGATTGGGGGCACCAAGGCTATCCCTAAGGGTCCTATCCCTTTCTAATAATATGTGCCAACATAGGTATATGTATATGGTAACCCTCACCAAAATGGGAGACCCATAAGGCGCGGTTACAACATTAATATGATATGATAAAAATTGTGAAAAAATTTATCGAAAATAAGAGACCCATAAGGAAGATTACATCTCTGAAATAGGATTCCCAAATAATACCTCGCTTGGTCTTATATGTTGGTTGAGGTCTCATCCCCTCTTATATAAATATTTTGAATTATATGATTATTATGAATATTTGGATATGAATTGTCCCTTTAAAGTTTGAATCGAGCATGCACAATCTAAATTGTGATTCGAACGTGGATTTTACTTATGGATTTACACGGAATTTCCTAATATATTGTTGATTTAATATTGAATCTATATTACCCATTACTATTAACCTGTCATTCATAGCATATGCATTCATGAGCATTGGATTTTGATAAAAATGAAATAGTGGGTTAAGCTCGCATAAGTTTTGACATTGAATTGGTGGGTTAATCTCACTCATATGGTTATGAAAAGAACGTGATCACATAAATGTCTATGATATTTGCTTTTTGAGCATATTAATTGTTTATACCTCATTTGGAAATTATGAATGGGTTATTCCAATGTACGAAAAGTATGATGTGAATTGTGATTTGGCATTTGAGCACAAGTATGAATTATTATGAATGATGTTTTCCTTTTAAGCCCAAGTATGCATGAAATGATTTGATAAAACTTGCATCTCTTTTGAAAGCACGTAAACGTATATGTATTCTTGTGGGAAGATGAATTATCACTGATGGACTGGGGGCACCAAGGCTATCCCTAAAGGTCCTATCCCTTTCTTTGAATATGTGCCAACATAGGTATATGTATATGGAAACCCTCACCAAAATGGGAGACCCATAAGGCGCGGTTACAACATTGATATGATATGATAAAAATTGTGAAAAAATTTATCGAAAATAAGAGACCCATAAGGAAGATTACATCTCTGAAATAGGATTCCCAAATAATACCTCGCTTGGTCTTATATGTTGGTTGAGGTCTCATCCCCTCTTATATAAATATTTTACATTTCATGCATCCTGGATTTCATTACATGTTGTTATACTACTCTCCATTGGATATAATATTCTTTCTATATTATGTTCCCTTGTCATCTAACATTGGGTAAAGGTTTGATAACTTATGTGCATTGCATGCTGATGATATTCACGCTCCAATAATAAATGGGTCGCTGTTAGCAATTAACCTAGCTAGAGGTTAGCGTCGAATCCATAGGGAATACGGGGCTTGACTATAGAGATCCACTACTAATCATTTCAAGTGTTGATCACTAAAATCTCAAAATAGCAGGGGAGGGCGGGGTGATTCAAGAAAAAAAATAAAAATAACAATAAACACTACGCTAACTATGCAGGAAGACACTCAAATTTAGGGGCAACTTGAATTCTGTTCCCCATGATTCGTTGAATTACCCTAGACAACAATAACTCTAATTGGGAATTCGCATACAGGACGGTAACTTAGGTTCTTCCAGTCCTCTTGTGAAGGTGAAGGTCAAATTTTACCATGGCGCTTGGTCGGCAACCATGGTGTGCCAACTAACTGTTACCCATTGTCCCAGTCAACCACCCCTTAGTCAAGCTTGGTTGATTAGATGAGAACACATCAATCGAATTATGTAAACTACTTCCCATTTCCTAGTCGTCACTACCTTGGT
>JAOTQR010048739.1:0-14777 GCA_025774065.1 Solanum ossicruentum
TTGTCAAAAGTTGGCCAAGAGTTGGTGGCCAACTTTGAAGAAATCTGCAGCCATTGTTGAATTCAACAATGGTGGCTGTTTCCATGGTGGCTGTTCCAATGGTGACTGGAATTTTTTTTTCCAGGAGTTTCTTAGTTTAGATTGGTTTTTGGAACAAACAATGCATGGCTAAATTTTCATACTCTGATATTGTTGCATAGACTATGTCCTACTTGTTTTTCTATGATTTATATATGAATGAGTTTTCAATTAGTTTCTTTTGTATTCCTTTCATTTATATTTCATAATGTGTCCAACCGTGAAATAAACTTGTTGTCTATCTTGGATTCAGAAGATGTTGAGTGGATAGAACACAGGATACAAAAAGCTTTGTTGTTCTAGTAAGCTAGGATGATTCGTATATGGGAGACCTCTGACACCTACACATATACCTTGCTTGGTTAATAAAATAGGATGATAGTTTTAATGCATTTTCATTGGTCTGTGCTCATCGTCGCTCAATGATGTAGCTAGGCTGTCTATGAGAATAGGTAATTAGAGGTCGGAAGACCATGATTGTAAATTAAAACCTGTATATCAGTAATTAGAAGACTCATTGATAACAAAGGAATTGAGGCTCAAACATATGTCGAAAATGGTTATAGTCCTACAAGTTTGATTAATTTGGTAAAGTCTCAGTGAAGAATTCAATCAATTTAGTTAGTTTAATTTCAATAATCTAGTAGGAAGTAATATATTCTCTTTCTTGCACAACACACATTATTTAGTCATCCTTTTAAAGATAATTGAAATCTAAAGTAAAGTTCGTGGGTTCGATATTCTAGCTCTCTAAGAGCTACTATATTACTTGAGTAGACCGCATACATCTGCGTGTGCTTGAGAAGCAATACTAGCCACATCTAGGGCATCCTATTGGAGCATGACATCTTAAAACATGGCCATTGGGTATTTTGGCCATATATGGGTAGGCACACCAATTACAAGTTGAAATTTAAATATCTCCAAAATCACGTGAAAAAAATGATCATATTATGATATAATTAAAAATTTTGATATATGTAACACCCCGTGAAATTATTGAAATACTCCTAGAATGAAATGGTGCACATAAAGCATCTTCTCAAGCTCCAATGAAAAATTCGAGATCGGATTTGTGATCATCATGAAAAATTGAGTGAAAAAATAATCTCGGCTCGATTTTAGAGCAACTAAGTCAAAAGATAATTTTTCGTAATTAAACTTGAAAATAGTCGGACCAATGCTTATAATTTTTTTAATTTTTCTTCTACGGGATTGAAAAATCGATGAGAAAGTGATTTATGAAAAATTACAAATAAAAAGCATTTGACAAATGTGATTTACGTGTATTTCTTGAAAAATAATTTTTCAATGCGTTTTAAGTTTTCAGTAAAAAATTACATAGTGTGTGCCCAGTCCGCATCGCGGACTGGGCTATTCAGAGGTAAAATGTTTTTTTTTAAAATTTTGTAGAAGGGCATTTTAGACCTTTCTAACCCCTCCCAAACTCGAAATCATATTATAAGGGCCGTTTTGGCTTAGAAAGAGTTTCCAAAACCCATTTTCTTTCTTGGTTTCTTGAGGTGAGAGTTTGAGAGAAGAGGAGAAAAAGGTTAGGGATCTTGAAGTTGGAGTTAAAACCTTGAGAAGATTTATGTTATTCTTCATCCTAGGTATGTAAGGCTACTGATAGTGTTGGATTGAGTTCATCCACACGCTCCACATGTTGAATATGTGAAATTTAGTTCAAGTATGAGTTTCCCAAGTTAGATCCTTGAGTTATTTGTTGTTCTATTGGGTTTCCTTGAACATAAAGATATATTAATGGTGATGTTGATTTGAGTAATTGATTTGGATATATGTTCATGATTTTATTCACATGAACCGAAATTGATGATTATACTTTATTCGTTTTTATTTGTAGCATATTTTACTAAGTCTACATGAGCATGAGTTTTGAGCATGAAAATTGATTTGAGAAAGAGTGTTAATGATATGTAAAGATTTCTGAAGCATGAGTTCTTTTTTAAGAAAACACTTGATGTTTTGATGAGTTTAGGTGAAATTGAGTATTGAGTATTGAGTCTAACTGATGTTTTGAGTAAATAATTGATGATGACATGAATAAATTTCTAGTTATATTTATTGATGTAAGATGCTGATGATGATGATGGTTGAGGTGAGTCTTAAAGAGGATTGATTTGATTGATGAGTCATGTAGTTTTAGTCTTGGGAGTATTATCGAGCACCAAGTTAGGTGATTGAGGAACACCTTAGAACTACATATGCCAGTGTAGGATAGTCGTGCAGCAAGTTCTAGCGACTCTTGTCCCAAAAGTTGGACATTCTCTTTGGATCCGATAGAGAGAGATAGTGGTTGATCGCCTTTTTTGTGGCAAGTTAAGGACGGCTGTGGCAACAATGCTGATTCGTTGTGCACCACCTAACTTAATGGTGGTGGGATTTGGATAGATGTTAGTTAATGGAAACTCCCAAGCAACATTATTGAGCATGAGATTTCTTATAGAGTTATTAGTTTCAATGTATATTCTAAAGAGCATGATTTACTTTAAACTTGCACCATTTTACTGAGTTGAGTTGAGTTGATGTTATTTTCACATATTCTGCCTATATTATTCCTATTCAACTATTTTACATATCCTACATTCCACGTACTGATACCACTCGGTGATGCATTATTTCATGATACAGATACTGGTGATAGAGGACTTCAGCAGGCGCACCGTTGAAGTTCAGCATTTCCTAGTTCTTGAGATTGGTGAGTCCTCCCCTGCATTCGGAGGATGCCATTTATTTCATTTCATACGCTTTGACTTTATTCTTTTGAATTTGTGGTAGCCATGACCTGTCATGGTGTAACATCCCATGAAATTACCGAAATACCCCAAGAATGGAGTCGTGCGCATAACATGTCTTTCCAAACTCCAATGAAAAATTCGAGATCGAATTTGTGATCAGCGTGAAAAACTAGGTGGGGAAGTGGTTTCAACCCAATTTTAAATCGACAGGATCTAAAAATAATTTTTCGCAATAAAACGTAAACTAGTGAGGGTGCGCGACAATTAGAAAGCTCATTTGGAGAGTTTAAGGCGAAAAATACCATTAAAATACATGATTCGCGTCCCAAAACTGACATTTTTCAAATTTCGTAAGGGGCATTCTAGACCTTTTCGAGACCTAATATATGACCAAAATAGGTTGTTTTAAGCGTAAAAAAGGGTTTACAACCCATTCTTAAGCCATTCTAAGTTTCTGAAAAAGACCTAGGGTTTAAAGAAAAGAAAGAAGAGCGAGGAGCTAAAGATTTCAAGTCAAATTCTTGTCAAGATTCACATTGTTTTTATCCCAGGTATATATAGGGGTGACAATTTCAATCCCTATAAGGTAAAAGGTACCTATTTTACCCATATTTATTTTAATGAATCATTCATATTTTCTAAATTCATACAAATATGGTCAAAAATGGATAAAATATGAGTACCCATATAGATCCATAGATCCCCCAACTCATAATAAAAAATTCTTAATTGTTCTAAAAGAAATTTGTGTGCATGATTTTGTTTTTTAAGTTTCTTAAAAAATTTGGATCGGGGTGGGGTGTTAGGGGCAAGAATAAATTAACGATTTTTATTTTTTTTATTGGTACGGGCATAAATACTGAAAAATTAAACCAAACCAAACTAGTTCGATTTTTCTATTCGGTGTCGGGGTGGGCAAAACAAATGAACTTTTTTAAATTTTTTATTGAGGTGGGTATAAATATCAAAAAATCAAAAAATTGAACTAAACCAAACTAATTCAATTTTTTGACTCTGAGTCGGGGTGGGGTGGGAAGACAAAAAAAATTAATTTTTTTTATTGGGACGGACATAAATATTGAAAAATAAAAAATCAAACCAAACAAAACTAATTCGATTCTTCGATTTGATGTCGGGGTGGAGGGAGCAAAAAAAATTAATTTTTTTATTTGAGCGAGCTTAAATATCGAAAAATAAAAAATTGAATCCAACCAAACTAATTCGATTTTTTGATTCGGTGTCGGGGTGGGATTGGGCGCAAAAAATTAACTTTTTTATAATTTTTTATTGGGGCTTGCAATCGAAAATCGAACCAAACCAAATTAATTTGATTTTTCGGTTCGGTGTCGGGGTGTGTTGGAGGGCAAAAAAATTAATGTTTTTTAATTTTTTGTTGGGACGAGCATAAATATCGAAACATTGAACCGAACCAAACTAATTCATTTTTCTGGTTCGGTGTCGGGATGGAGGGAGCAAAAAATTTTTTTTATTTGGGCGGGCATAAATACCAGAAAATTAAAAAATTAAACTAAACTAAATTAATTTGATTTTTTAATTTGGTGTCGGAGTGGGTTGGGTGACAAAAATTAACTTTTTTAAAAAATTTTTTATTGGGGTGGGCATAAATATTGAAAATTGAAATAAATTAAACTAATTCAATTTTTCGATTCGGTGTCGCGGTGGGGTGGGGTAAAAAACTTAATTCTTTTATTTTTATTAGGACGGACATAAATATCGAAAAATAAAAAAATCGAACCAAACCAAACTAATTTGATTTTTTGATTCGGTGTCGGGGTGGAGGGAGCAAAAAAATTAATTTTTTTGGCGAGCATAAATACCAGAAAATCAAAAAATCGAATCAAACCAAACTAATTAGGTTTTTTGATTCGATGTCGAGGTAGGGTAGGGGCAAAAAAATTAACTTTTTTTTAAAATTTTTTATTGAGACGGACATAAATACCAAAAAAACGAACCAAACCAAATTAATTCGATTTTTGGATTCGATGTTGGGGTGGGACAGGAGGGGGGCAAGAAAATTAACTTTTTTTTAAAAAAAATTATTATCGGTGTAGACATAAAAATACCGAAAAATTGAAAAATCCAACCAAACCAAACTTATTCGATTTTTTGGTTTGGTGTTGGGGTGGGAGGGGGGGGGAATTTTTTTTTTATTGAGACAGGCATAAATACCGTGAAATTGAAAAATTTAACCAAACCAAATTAATTCGGTTTGTGCGCATGATTTTTTTTTATTTTTCTTAAATATATTGAAGTAGAATTTTTTTTAAAAAAAAAATGACGATAAAAATAATTATTTAGGAATAAAGTTGGGGTGAGGGATTTAGCATTAACAATCAAGCTTTGATTAAATTTTTTTGGCTTTAAGATATTAAAGTGGGTAGATTTATTTTTACCCAAACCATATTTGACCAAATCCATATTTACCCATATTTTATGTGAATGGATTGTGATCCAATCCATTTTCACTCAGTCCATATTTAATCCATCCAAATCCAATCCAATCCACTCATTTGCCACCTTAAGGTATATAAGGCTACCCAAAGCATGTGATTGTTCTCCCATGTGCCCCATAGATGGTCTAAGACATGAGTTGAAAGTTCTTGAGCTTACAGACATGATTCTTGATTATTTTTTTGAGAAATTATATTTGTTATATATATATTTTCATACATTGATGATCATTATAAACTTATTTTCTTGAATTGAATATTGTTCATGAGATATTCTATAAACCCTATATGGTAATTGTTAAAAGCAAGCATGAAAGAAGATAGGGATTGAGCCTTATATATATTTTCATGAATGTGATGAATATCATAACTGAATTACTTGTTCACATGGTTTAAACTAAAAAGTCATATGATTATATAACCCTACATGATTATTTTACTAATGAGTTCAAGAATGAACCTAGGGATTGTTGTCTAGAGTCTTGATCACAAATTTGTATTTGTTGGTTGTGGTTCGGGTCCTAAATTGAACGAATTGAAGGTTGATGATAATGAATTGAGAACCTCAAAGAGGTTGAACGTAATCTTAAAGGAATATTTCCTAATTCCTCGAGCTAATGAATGAATAATGAATTGATGTCCAAGTCTAAAGGAGACTAAATGAGGACAAAGGATGAATGTTAATGTTTATGAGCACGTTGAGTCTATGGGAGGAGCACCGAGTACTGAAATGGGTAAAAGTGAGTCCCACTCGCCCTCATAACTACGTGGCCAGCGTTGGTGAGGATCAAACCACAAGAAACTGATGTTTCCTTAGTCCCAAAATAGGACTTGAAGCTATTTCTAATTTGGATCCAATAATGTATGCCCTTTGCCCCGACAAGGTATTGGCGGGATGAAGCAATGCCATTGGTAACGTTGTGCTATTACTAGTTCATAGGTGATAGGTGTAGGTCTGAGAAACTCCCATATAGGTTTCTTCTTGATAGTACTAAGATATTAATGTAATGAAATGAGTCTTGACAGATGTTAATGTGATAGTATCTATTCCTTACTCAGAGAAAAAAAATGAGTACCTAATGAGCTTATGTTATTCCATGTTATTATGTTATTATGTTATTTCTCTTACTTTTAGCCCATCTACATACCTATATTCCATGTACCGACGTCACTCTGGCACTGCATCATTTTATGATGCTGATATATGAGATAGAGATCATTAGTAGGCGTTTTGTTGAGGATCTCTGGACGTCCAGCGGATTGGTGAGCCTCCCTTACTTTGGAGGATTCATATGATATTTTTATCTTGCTTTAGAGTTAGAGTTGCTTAGTATTTATTTTGATTGAGGAAGCCATGGGGTCTATCACAAACACCACCTATTAGGGATAGAGGCTTCATAGATCAGGGTCGAATGTTAATGTAAGACTATGAATTAGTTCTTCCTACTATGTTGTTCTTATAATATTATTTTGAGACTAAGTAATGATATGCCTATTTATTCTCTTATATCTTCCACTGATTTGTAGAATGTATGAATGAACGAATGTGATGAGGTCAAGTAGTTCACTAGGGGACTAGCAATAGTCTCTGAGTGCCGGTTACGTCTAGGGTCCTCCCCTGGCGTGACAATCTTGTTATTAGAGTACGAGTTCAAGTGTCATGGGGAGTCTATGAAACCGTGTAGAGTCCTTATTATATGTATGAGGAGCTCCACATCCATAATTTGGAGGTTGTAGGTCATTTAGGAATTATTTCCCTTCTTTCAGATTTTAAATCGTGCGATAAAGTCAGAATCTATAAAATTTTCCTTCTAAATAGTGCTTTACATATTGCAGACCATTTCTTCTAAATACACAGTGACATGAGGAAGATCATCAGCACCAAAATGATTGAGCCTACTACTCATCTTGTCATGCATAATCGATAGGTAGAAGAGGACAAGGAGAGTGAGATGGAAGAAGCTTGGGGTAAGAAGGGAAATAGGTTCTCCTTTCTATAGAGACCCTGGTGTTATATGCCACCACTAGTGAGTACACCTATGTCCAGTAGTAGACATAATCTGAGGCCAAGGAGAGACCCGTCTTTCAAGGTTCGTAATCTTCCACCCCGAGGGAGAGTAGCTCTAAGACCTAAAGGGAAGCCATCATGTGGAAGGTGTGGAAAATTTCATTTGGGACAGTATCGATTGGGCACTCTAGACTGCTTCTCATGTGGCCAAACGGGTCACTTTCGGAAGGATTGTCTAATGCAAGTCAACAAAACTCAACCCGCTAGGTCTACACCACTAGTTGAGAAAATCAGAGAGATGTTACTCCTAGCACGAACGAGGCCATAGACCAGTTGTGTGCAGCAGTAGTCGCCCAACTCAAAGAGACACTCCGAGATGTTGTGACAGGTATAAGTTGAGTCTCTATTTGCTTTTGATGCTATTTGTGAGAGAAAAGTTTATGTTCCTGAGAAGTTTAATGTTGTTAATTAAGAGTGAGTTTGAGATCTTGTAAAATCATAAGTAGAGTTGTTACCCCTAAGCTAGAATGAACATGAAAGAGAGGAAGAGACTGGATAGTGAGAGTGGTGATTGATTGAGGCTTGTAGTTATAGTTATGTACACCTATTAGGTGAGTAAAGGTGATGAGTTGATTTCCCTACGTTTGATGAACGAATGGGAGTGCCCTATGATGATTGTGATGAAGTATAAAGAGAAAAAGGGTTAGTGTCAGAATGTGTTAAAGTATGTTCAAACTAGAGGAAGGGTATGTTGACGTGTTGTAGTATTCATACTATTAAGGGTAAAGTGTAGATGTTGAATATGGGAAAAGAGTGCTTTCAATGTGATAAATCTAAATTAGGCTTATGATTTTAAGTGAGAGTCCGTGAGACTCATCGAGTTATTGGCTTAGTCAGATATAGAGATATGATTGAATAGGTGAGTGGTACTGAGTTGTAAGGGAGGGATATGTTGACTGAATACTCGCTATGAGATTTTAGTGGGCTTATGTTCCATAAATTTTCACCTAGTATTTGTACATTGGTATTACAGAGGTGTTTGATAGATGTACATGTTGGTACTAGAACCTAAGCTTGAATTTTGAGGAGTAGGGTTAAAGAGGAGGGAGCATCGTAAAAGTGATAGTCTTAGTTGTTGATTTTCTCTTAGAGGCTTGCTATGGTGTATGTTCGAGATGAAGACATTGATCTGTGAGGAAGTGATGCTATGGGCAAGGTACAAGTCCCCCTTAGGCAAGATGAGTGAGACGAGGATAGCTCAATAGATAAGAAGAGGCTTGAGATATGTATCCATGATTGTGTAAGGATGTGTGAAGCTTTATGTTATGACTGCTATTAGAATGTAAATAGTTTATTTGAGTTGTCAATATGGAGTAGACTGAGGTAAGCATTCTGTGTTATCTCGAGCAACTAAGTTGATTGGGGTTTATAGATAGGTGATGATGAGTTTTCCATTATAGTGTAAGTCTTATACAAATGAGTTTACGAGAACATAGAAGTTGAGTGTTAGCAAGCAAAGGAAGAGATTAGATTGTAAGAGTTGTGAAAAGTGGTTATGTACACCATTAAGAGTAGAAAACACTGAGAGAGAGTTCTATAAAGACAAGAGGAAGCTAAGAGTGATGTTGTTGGAAGAAGTCTGAGTAGCTAGTCATATGTATGCGATTATATCATAACAACAGAGTTTAAGACATTCTTGTGGATAGTGATTCCCTGACCATATGGAGATATATGCTTATAGCCTAGTACAAAGTATTGATTCGCAAACTTAGAGAGACGACCCTTGATCTACGGGGGAGATAACAATGAAAAAATCAAAGTAGATCTTGAGATTGATAGAGATGGGTTGATTGAGATGAGATATCAGTTCTTGTCATATCAAACATTCCTTATTCTTCCATTAAGGTGATGCTCTCTTCACGTTTGGTATGCGACTACCACGACTGTGGCCTAGTGCCATATACCACTTATTGATTGTTACTCTAGTTGTGAGGATGAAAAGTGATGAAGTCATTCTTTAATCCTGATCTTACCCTATGAATCTAAGTGTTTCCACTTCGATGTTGAATGAGTCGTGACCTGAATTTTACACTACGTATAGTTCTATAACTCAGAATGAGTCTTGATAGACAAGAGAGACTGTAATCTATGAATGTTCTCATATAATATTTCTCGATTAAATCATGCTAATGATCTTTCATTCCAAGTTCTTTGAGTAATCTAGCTTTCCAGCCTTGATAGAAGTATTTATGATAGTTGACGAGTTATGGGTGATAGGAGAGAATGAGTGCTCCAAAATTGTGATAATGGAGTTGAGTGTCTATTTTCAAGTTGATATTCCTTTCAACACTCTGTATACTTGAGTATGCAAGTCCTTGATAGTATTCATGCCTAATAATGATGTTGGAGATAAAAGTTAAACTCTAAACATTGCGTTCGAAGTCAATTCATGGGAATGAGTATTCGAACAACTCAGTATTTGAGTTCTTGAGGATATTCATACTTATTTTGCATGGAGAGGTAGTAGTTGAGGTTTCACCGGGGAGGGGGGATGGTAAGTTCATCTAGGTCCAAGCAGTGATGCTGACAGTGGTAGATTGAGATGAGGATAAATGAGGAGAAGTGAGTGCATCCTTATTATGCTATTGGTGTTAAACTTGTGTCATGAAGGGATAAAGATAGGAAGGAGGAAGAGAGATAAAACCTTATGATGAACAGTAGATAGGTAAGAGTATGTTGGTGTGACTTCGATTGAGAACTCATTGAACGGTAGAGGTAGAAGTACTAAGTAGGCTTGAAAATTCTAAGATACAGTTGAAGTGCTTAGAGTGATAGGCTTGAATTCGGGGTTGTTGTTATTCAAGTATTGATGATAGACTAGTGAAGACTTCGTAATAAGGGTTTGAAGAAGAGTAGTGAGATAGTGAAGAGGACTAGTGATCTTTCAATGTAAGCCCAAATGGAAGCTTGAGGCTCAGAGATAGGCTTGAAGGGAATAAGGGGATGTGGATAGGTAGGCTTTTGAATAGGAGCTTTGAGCTTAAGTCGATGGAGTAGAGTGTCGTAAAAGGGAGCACAATTGAGATGAGGTCCTAAGCTTGAGAGTTATCTACAGAGCCTTATATATCTTGATAGTCCTATTCTTCAATTAGAGTTGATGACTTCCTTTCTGAGTTTGAAAGGTCGGTTGTCGAATGTGCTAAGACGTTTCGAATTGATTGAGTTTCGATGATCCATTCGTGCTTGATGGTGAAAAATGTCTAAGAGAACATCTCTACTCTCGATCTAAAATAATTTGTCTATTCTGAGTGACTTGTGACTGTCCAGATTAGTTGATTGAGTATTCAAAGGAGTCTTGATTGTTATTCTTGCCTGACGATAAGAATGTTGAAGGTAATGTTCTTACCCTTGACTAAATTGATTGTCTTTTATTGAATGAGTTGTCTATTCTTGAGTCTGAATAGGGATTATTGATAGTAATGAGGAGCCAAAAGTTTGATTAACTGATGGGAGTGACGAGATGAATTCTGAGTCTATTTCGTGCCTTGATATCCACCTTACTCATCATTCGAGGACGAATGATCCCAAGAGGGAGATAATGTAACACCCCATGAAATTACTGAAATACCCTTAGAATAGAATCGTGTGCATAATGCGTCTCCCCAAGCTTCAATGAAAAATACAAGACCAAATTTGCTATCAACGCAAAAAACTGGGTGGAAAAGTGGCCTCGACCAGATTTTAGAGCAACCGAGTCAAAAAATATTTTTTCGCAATAAAATGCAAACCAGTGAGGGTGCGAGACGGGGCCACGACGCGCCCCCATCACGGAAAAACACTTAGTTTGATTAGAAAGCCCATTCAGAGAGTTTTCGATGAAAAATATTGAAAAAAACACACGGTCCGCGTCGCGGACCCCGCGTCCCTCAACGGACTTTTTTAAAATTTCATGAGGGGCATCCTAGACCTTTCCAAACCCCTCCTAGACTTAATATATGACCAAAATAGGTCGTTTTAAATGTAAAAAGGGTTTATAATCCATTCGTAGGTCATTCCAAGTCTCTGAAAAAAGACCTAGGGTCGAAAGAGAAGAGAGAAGAGCGAGGAGCTAAAGATTTCAAGTCAAATTCTTGTCAAGATTCACATTATCTTTATCCCAGTTATGTAAGGCTACCCAAAGCATGAGATTGTTCTCCCATGTGTCCCATAGATGGTTTAGACGTGAGTTGAAAGTTCTTGAGTTTACAGACATAATTCTTGATTATTTTCTTGAGAAATTATATTTATTATATATATATTTTCATACGTTGATGATCATCATAAATTTATTTTCTTGAATTGAATATTGTTCATGTGACATTGTATAAACCCTATATGTTAATTGTTAAAAACATGCATGAAAGAAGATAAAGATTGAGCCTTGTATATATTTTTGTGAATGTGATGAATATCATAACTAAATTACTTGTTCACATAGTTTAAACGAATGAGTCATATGATTATATAACCCTACATGATTATTTTTCTAATGAGTTCAAGAATGAACCTAGGGATTGTTGTCAAGAGCCTTAATCATATAATTGTATTTACTGGTTGTGGTACGGGTCCTGAATTGAACGAATTGAAGATTGATGATAATGAATTGAGAACCTCAAAGAGGATGAACTTAATCTTAAAGGAATATTTCCTAATTCCTCGAGCTAATGAATGAATAACGAATTGATGTCCAAGTCTGAAGGAAACTAAATGAGGACAAAGGATGAATGTTAATGTTTATGAGTACGTTGAGTCTGTGGGAGAAGTACTGAGCACTGAAATGGGTAAGAGTGAGTCTCGCTTACCCTCATAACTACGTGTCCAGTATAGGTGAGGATTGGACCGCAAGCAATGGATGTTTCCTTAGTCTCAAAAGAGAACTTGACGTTATTTCTATTCAGGACCTAATAATATACTCCCTTTGCCCCGACAAGGTATGGGGCGGATGGGGCAATGCAATCGGTAATGTTGTGCTATCACCGACTCATAGGTGATGGGTGTAGGTCCGAGAAACTCTCATATAGGTTTCCTCTTGATAGTACTCAGATACTAATGTAATGGAATGAGACTTGACGGATGTTAATGTGATAGTATCTATTCCTTAATCTGAGAAAAAAATGAGTACCTGATGAGCTAATGTTGTTCCATGTTATTATGTTGTTTCGCTTACTTTTGGCCCATTTACATACCGTATATTCGACGTACTGATGTCACTCTGGTGCTGCATCATTTTATGATGCAGATATACGGGATAGAGATCATCAACAGGTGTTTCATTGAGGATCTTTTGACGTCCAGCGGATTGGTGAGCCTCCCTTGCTTCGGAGGATTCATATGATGTTTTCATCTTGCTTTAGAGTTAAGTTGCTTAGCATTTATTTTGATTGAGGAAGCCATGGGTCTATCACTGGCACCACCTATTAAGGATAAAAGCTTCATAGATTAGAGTCAAATGTTGATGTAAGTCTATGAGCTATTTCTTCCTACTAGTATTTTCATAAAATTTGAAAATTCATATGATGATAATTGAAGAGAAGCACAAGATCTTAATATCAAGGCAATGGCAATGGAAATGAAAACTAAGTTTCAAAAATATTGGCCAGAAGACTATAGTCAGACTGCTTCAATGGCGGTAGTCCTTGATCCTCGGTACAAGTTAAAACTTGTAAAATTTTGCTTCACTAAACCTGACCCACTCACTTGCAATGAAAAGGTAAAAGTTGTTAAGGATAATTTGCACGAATTATTAGAAAGTTCTTGAAAAATTATATTGTTGATGTTGACAGCATGGAAGGTAGTAGTGGTAGAGGTGATGCTGAAATGGTGGATGATATGAATGAGCATGATAGTTTTGAAAGTCAATCAGAACTTGATTTAGACATGATACAACTAGATTTGTACTTGGAAGAGCCCCTGTTGGTTTGCAAAGGAAATAAAGATGTGAATGTACTTAAATTTTAAAAAGATAATAGAATTAAATAGTCGAAAATTTCATTGATGGCATGTGATTTGTTAAGTATTCCTATTACAATTGTTGCATTTGAGTGTGCTTTTAGCATTGGAAGACGTATTATTGATAAATATCAAAGTTCAATTTTATCCGAAAATGCTGAGCGAAGTTATGTCTGCGAGATTGGCTTTATGGCCATCAAGGTAAAATTTTAATAAAATAATTCTTTTATCTTGATAATTTATGTCTAACATATATATTTTTAGATTTTGTTAACTCCAAAAAGGAAGATGACATTGCAACAGACGTATACTAAAATATTTAACTAGTTTGGTGATGTGTGCAGCCTATAGTGCAGGTATATTCTTGTGATCTTCTGCTTCTCTAGCTATGTCAATTTGCATCACTGTGTAGAACTAATAATTGTAGTTTTGGAGTTAGAATGGTATTTTCTTCTTGTAATTATTGCTAGTTTTAATGTACTGAGACTATTTTCTTTTGATTGTTTGCTTTGTAGTACTTATTTTTACTTAGATTGAGATATAGAATCTTGTGAGAGTCAAGTTTCTTGCAATGCTCGATGGTAAAATATGTGTTGTTTTGTAGTATGAATTTTATGATATGTTACTTTGACATATCTTTTCCATCAATCTTGGATGGAGCCAAATATTCACTATTTTTTGGCTTTGGGGTATGATGGAATAAAGCAAAATGTCTCTTTAAACTGCCTGCGCTTCTTTCAATTGTGAAGTAGCAGTTAGTCAATGCAACTTTCGATGCTCATCATGGGTCATTCGGAAACAGTCGCGCTATGTTTTTAAACATAGGGGTCAGACTGCGTACATCCGACCCTCCCTTATCCCGCAATGAGCGGGAGCCTTTGAGGCATTGGGGTAATGTTGTTGTTGTGTTGTTGTTGTTACTTTGACATATCATTCTTCCTTTAGATACACGTCACTCTTCTGTAACCATGTCTCACTCAACATGATAAAAAATGAATTAGAAAATTGCATAAATACGACTAAACTAAAAAAACCTTATAGAAGCACAAGTCAAATGTCCTATTGTCTAACTTCACAGCTGGTCGTTGGTTGTTGCAAAAATGAAATTAACCGAGGATTAGCACAAGTTTGGCATTTACATCACTTCATCTTTTCTTCCTTGAATAAAACATGACTATTAACACGAGGATCAAAATTTCTAAATTCAAGCATGGTCTGATTTATTATAAGCATTTTGGTCTTCTTCTTCATATAGAAAAATACAGTTTCAGCAACTGAAACAAGCCTCGCAGTAGAAGCAACTGAAAAGAGAATGAAGTTTTAGTTTTTCAAATATATAGAGCTAAATGAATGAAAAACTAACAATTATCACAAATAAGTTTAAACTTGTTGATGCGAGACAATAATTTACTAATTCAAATATTAGACACCGAATTGTGCTGTGCAGCGGGACCCATGTGAAGTTTTTTCCAA
>JAOTQR010048750.1:3811-29665 GCA_025774065.1 Solanum ossicruentum
TCTATTCTGATGCATGAAAGTATAATTGGAGGTATGATTTCACTTTTGGCTTCAATATGAACAATTATGAAGAATGTTTGGTTTTAAAGTTCAAGTATGCACTAAAATAATTTGAAATGACTTGTGACTCTCTTGAAAGCATGTATATGTATATGTATTCTTATGGGATGATGATATAGCATCGATGATATTGGAGGCATCAAAACTATCCCCAAGGTTCCTCTTTCCTTCCCTTGAACTATATGCCAACATAGGTATTTGTTTTGGTAACCCTCATCGAAATGGAAGACCCATAAGGTGCTGTTACAATTATGATATTCTATGATATGATATGAAAATTCTATCCAAAATGTGTGGCCGGTAAGAAAGTTTACTTCTCTGAAATGGGAGGCCCGTAAGGAGAATTATGATTTACCTTTGGCAAGTAGACCACCTCTTATCCGATGTGGGGATGACATCACAATTCCACATAATAACTCACTTGGTCTTATATGTTGGTGGAGGTTCATCCCCTCTATATTGAAGTATTATGCATTGCATGCATCATGGACTTCATGGCTTATTGATATATTATACTCCTTAATTCAATACTTTTTTTATATTATGTGCCCTTTTCATCTAATATTTTATGTGAAACACCCATAATGTGCTTCAGAATGTCCCATAATAATATTTACATATATCTCATAATCTGTGTGTGATTTCAAATATCTGACTTTATATTCTCGATCCAAGGAAAATTGAGTGGCTGATGGGTATAATACAGATTTTAGAAGATCTATAGTAAAAACTAATTTTTGCTATTTTTTATTTTCAGTGTCTGTCCTCACCCAAGCCACAACGCGCCTGAGGTACGGACTAGTGTTACTTAATCCTCCGCATTTGGTCTGTTTTGCGGATTGGACGCGGACCAGTGTAAAATTTTCCCAGTTTCTGATTTCATCCAAAGGGCATTGGGGTAATAGGCCCATGCCTATTTAAATGTAGAATCTCCCATATATAGTCATTTTTCAATTCTATAACTCACAAAACCCTCCCTAAACCCCTCCAAGGCTCTATCAAATCTCTCATTCAATTTCAAGGATTTTAAGCTAAATTTTTTAACTCAAGAACCCTTATCAAGCTTCAAGTCTCCTTCAAGTTTACACCAAGGATTTCAAGGTTTATGGTTTGGGAGACTTCATCCATGGGTCCTTTCACCCATGGAGCCCAACCTTCTCTTTTATGGAAATGGCACCATTTCAAGATGCATTACCTATGAGTATCTCTTATTATATATTTTAAACATAAATTATGTTGGGATTTTATCAAGTATTGAATAAATATACATAAATATCTATTTCAAGCTTATTCCACGAATTTGTTTTGTGTATTGAGACTATGCATGATTTGAGCTATGAAACTATGAACTATTATGAGCTTTTGTGATGGACTACAGGTACCCTAAGAGAAGGTTTTACTACAATAATGGTGGGTTGATTTGCGTTGAGTTTACCCTTGTTGTTTCAGTCTTGAATTGCATGATTTTGAACAAGTATCATGAACCCACCATGCGTTTGATAATATTACATGATAGGAATTCTCAAGTTGTTGATGAACTATTACATGATTTACAAGTCAAGTGACTTCATGATGATTAAAGGATTTCAAGAACATATCAAATTCGTGAAAAGTATCTATGATTTCACAAGTATAAATTTGGACCCTATTAAAGATTTATACCTCTTGTGAGCCATTCTTGTTAAGCAAGGGATCATGTATGATTATTATCTACTCTCATGTTAAATTTAGGCTCACTAGTAGACGTCAAGATTGTCAAAGAGATACTTATGTCATGTTATCATGTCTCTTACTAGTTACCCATGTTATTATTAAAGTATGATTATTTCAAGTATTCCGTGGAATTTGAACTAGCACTGGTTGAGGCTTAAGATGGGGATTACTCAAGGGGTCCTTATGTAGAGTCTTTAGTCTTTAAACTATGTGCCACTATAGGATTATATATTATTCTCTTGCTAAACTAGTGGATTCATCTAGTTAATGTTATCATGTTTTGTTTACCTTGGCAAGTAGACCATACTTCACCGGAGGGTGTCATGCCTTGGAGTCCAAGTTGTAGCTTCTTAGTCTATGTCGGTTGAGGTTTCTTCCCACATATATATGATATAATATACAAGTTGAATGTTTCACAAGCATATTTTATTACAAGCATTGATCATGCATATTATATTAAGATTATATATCCATTGACTATGATTATGCATTTTGAATATATTTGTTTATGTCTTTGTTGCATTGCATCCTGCATACTTAGTACATTCCAAGTACTAACATATATTCTATGCCTACATGATATCACCAGGTAAGAATCGGAGCTCCTTTTGATCATCCTCCTCCATGTGGCTAGCTTGGTACTTCGAAGAAAGCTTTGGTGAGTTCCAAACTCCAAGAACAATATCTATGTTACTCTTTCTATGTTGATACGTCTTTATGTTGGACACTTGTTATCATGAGGGTGAGCCCGGGAAATGTCTTGGCCCCCGCTTCATTCTAAGTCAGAGGTGTTTTTGGATATTATCTTTTGTATATGCTATGAGATTGACTCTATTAATGCTTATATGATTATCAAAGACTTCCCTTAGTCCCGCTTTCCCTTTTCAATAATTGTTTTTTGCTTTCACAACCAAGGATGTGTGCATGTTACAATTAAGAGTCGTGTTTGGGTTATCTTCGGACTTCTCATTCGCCGTGTCATGTCTAGGCCCTAGGATTGGGTTATGAAAAGCTTGGTATCAAAGTCCTAGGTTGTTAATGGTCCTCAAAAATCCAACACACCGCGTCGATTAGAATTTTATTGATAGTTGTGAAGCACGCCACAACTATGAATATGAGGCTATGAAGTGTTTTAGGAAATGTTCCACTTCTTCATCATTTATGTCGTGCTTTTGATGTGAAGATAAGACTTTTTTTACTAAAGAATGCTCTTGATCTTCTAGATCATGCTAATACCAAGAGGAAGTCTAAGGAGATCACGCACACCTAAGGAGCAACTGACCTTTCCTACTCCTCATGCTCCTCAAGATGGAGGGGTAGCCCATATGAGTTTTGGGATGCCATCACAATGTTAGCCTGCTATGACCAATCAAATGAACCAAGGGTCCCAAGCCCCTTATGCTCCTGCTCTGGCCTCGAGGGTGAGGGATTTCAGAAGAATGAACCCTTTGAAGTTTCATCGATCCAAGACAACCTCGATAAGGTGTATAAGGTACTATCAATCATAAGGGTTAATTCAGAGAAGAAAGCGAAATTAGTGGTCTACCAACTCAAAGGTGTGGCCCAAATTTGGTTTACTCAATGTAAATTGGAAAGGAGAAATATTGATATTATTCCTTGGGAGGAGTTCAAAGCCGCGTTCCTCAATCGGTTCTTCCTTATTGAGTTAAGAGAGTCTAAGATGATGGAGTTTATGAACCTCCAGGCAGGTTCCATGAGTGTGAGAGAGTATGCCCTCAAGTTCAACAAACTTTCCAAGTATGCTCCACATTTGGTTGCCGACCCTAGAGCTAAAATGAACAAATTTGTGTCAAGAGTGTCCGACTATGCTAATGAATAGTGTTGTACCGCCATGCTAGTGAGTGATATGAATTTGTCTCGGCTCATGACAAATGCCGAACAACTTAAGGGGCAAAAGCTAGAAAAAGGAGAAGTGGAGAGTCCAAGAGGGCTCGATTTGAAGGTGGTTTCCAAGGTTCTAAGGGAGGCCAATTTCTACAAGGCTATAAGTTCCAAGGACAAGGGTTTTTCAATGCTCCTAACAAGAGATTTTTAAATGATGGGGTGTCTAACCTAAGATTCCAAGGTGGCATTGCTAGGATGACCCATCCTAGGTGCCAAAATTGTGGGAGAAACCATAATGGTCCATGTTTGAAAAATTCTAATGCTTTCTTTGGTTGTGATGAGATGGGGCACAAGGTTATTGATTGTCCTCATGCTCAAAATAAGGGTTGAGATGGTTGTCCTCAAGGCCAAGGTGCTAATGCAGGTCAAAGGGTAAAGAGAGGCCAACAAGGGTTGCTCTAAGGCAAAATAGGTTCTACCCTCTCCAAGGAAGGCAAGGAGTGGATGAGGTGCTTGATGTTGTTACCGGTATGTTAAAGTTTTTCGATTATGATGTATATGCATTGATAGATCCAGATACCACTCTTTCTTTCATTACTCCTTCTATTGTCAATAAGCTTCATGTGTGTCCCAAATTATTGTGTGAATATTATGAAGTGTGTACCCCTATAGGTGAGTCCATTATTGCTAAAAGAGTCAAAGAGATTGTCCTGTGTCCGTATTGCATAATGTCTTGTCTTGTTATTTTGTTGAACTTGCTATGATGGGTTTTGTTATTATTCTCAGGATGGATTGGTTACTTGCATGTCATGCTTCCATTGATTGTAGGACCCGTAAAGTGAGATTCCAATTCCCTAATAAACCTGTCCTTGAGTGGGCAAGTTGTAATGTGGTGGTCAAAGGTAGATTCATTTCTTATCTTAAAGGACAAAAGTTGATTTCTAAGGGTTGCTTATACACCATCTTGTAAGGGTTAGGGATGTTGAGTCTAATGTCCTTCCTATTAAGTCAGTTCCGATGGTCAATGAGTTCCTTGATGTCTTTCCCTATGAGCTTCCTAGTTTTCTTCCTGAAAGGAAAATAGACTTTGTTATAGACCTCTTTCCCGATACATAACCCATTTCAATTCTCCCTTACCATATGGCCCTGGCGGAGCTGAAGGAGTTGATGGATCAATTAAGGGATTTATTGGATAAGGATTTCATAAGTCCTAGCAAGTCACCTTGGGGTGCACCAGTGTTTTTTGTAATGAAAAAACATGGTTCCCATAGAATGTTCATTGATTACCTGCAGCTTAATAGGATTACTATAAAGAACAAGTTCCCTCTACTAAGGATTGATGATCTTTTTGATAAACTACAAGGGGTTAGTCACTTTTCTAAGATTGATCTTCAGTTTGGATACCACCAAGTGAGCGTGAGGGAGTGTGATATTCCCAAGACAACTTTTCAGACTAGGCATGGGCATTTTAAATTTGTGGTTATGTCTTTTGGGTTGACTAATGCATCGACTATATTTATGGATCTCATGAATAGGGTTTTTAAACCCTACCTTAATATGTTTGTGGTGGTCTTTATTGATGATATATTCATTTATTCTCGGAATGAACAGGAGCATATGAATTACTTAAGGGTGGTGTTACAAATCTTGAGGGATGAACAGTTGTTTGCTAAATATGAAAAGCGTGAATTTTGGTTGAAAGATGTTACTTTTCTAGGATATGTGGTGTTAGGTAATGGCATTAAGGTGGATCTTAAGAAGACGGAGGCGATAAGAAATTGGCATAGATCCTTAAATTTGACGGATATTAGGAGATTCTTGGGTTTGGGGATGGTTTCTCTTCTATTCCTTCCCCTATAACAAAGTTTTCCAAAAAGAAGGAAAAATTCGTTTGGACCGATGAATGTGAAAAGAGTTTTCAAACTTTGAAAGACAAGCTTATCTTTGGTCCTATCTTGGCTCTACCGGAAGGGTTAGAAGGGTTTGTGGTTTATTATGATTCCTTAAGAATTGGTTTGGAGTGTGTTTTGATACAAAATATAAAGGTGAAGAATATGCCTCTAGGAAACTTAAGGTACATGAGCAAAATTATCCCACCCATGATCCTGAATTGGCAGCCGTGATGTTTGCTTTGAAAATTTGGTGTTCCTATTTATATGGGGTTCATGTTGATGTGTTTACCGACCATAAGAGTCTCCAATATGTGTTCACATAAAAAGATTTTAACTTGAGACAAAGAAGGTTTGGAACTCCTTAAGGATTATGACATTAGCATGTAATATCATCCCGGCAAAGCTAATGTTGTGGCTGATGCTCTAAGTAGAATGTCCATGGGTAGTATAGCTCATATTGATGTTGGTGGTAAGGAGATAGCTGAGAAGTTCACTTTTTGGCTAGGTTGGGGGTTAGGTTGAAGGAAGTTTAAATGGTGTTGTACTAGTGGTTGATGGTTCTAAATCTTCTTTGATTGAAGAAGTCAAGTCAAAACAAGACCTTGACCCTACCTTACTAGAGCTGAAGGCCTTGGCGAAGTATGGCAAAGTGGAGGTTTTCTCTAAAGGGAGAATGGAGTCGAAGTTTATGCCAAGTTGTATATTTATGAGTTGGTTAGATTGCATGGTGTTCCCTTGTCTATCATTTTGGATTGTGGTGCCCAATTCACTTCTCATTTTCAGAAGTCCTTCCAAAGCAGTCTTGCTACCAAAGTCAAGCTTAGCATGACTTTTCATCCTCATATAGATGGCTAAGTCGAAAGGACTATCCAAAGAATTGAAGATATGCTTAGATCTTGTGTTTTGGAGTTTAAGGGAGTTGGGATGAACATCTTCCACTTATTGAATTTGCTTACAACAATAGCTACAACTCTAGCCTTAGTATGGCTTCCTTTGAAGCTTTATATGGTAGGCATTGTAGATCCCTAGTTGGGTGGTTTAATGTGGAGGAGATGGCTTTGTTAGGCCCGGATTTGATTATAAAGGCATTTGAAAAGGTGAGGTTGATGAAGAAGAAGTTGAAGATGGCCCATAGTAGACAAAAATCCTACTCCAATATGAGAAGAAGAGATCTTGAGTTTAATTTTGATGATTGGGTTTACTTGAAAGTTTTACCCATGAAGGGTAAGGTCCAGTTTGGCAAGAAAGGGAAATTGAGCTCAAGGTTTGTCGGACCTAATAAAATTTTGAGAAGGGTTTGTAAGGTTACTTTGAAGTAGAGATGAATATGGTTCATCTGGTTTTCCATGTGTCCATGTTGAGGAAGTGTGTGGGTGACCCAAGTGCTATAGTGCCCTTAGAGGTTGTGGGTATTGTGGTAGATAATTTGACCTATGACGAGGACCTGGTTGAGATATTAGATACACAAGTGAAGATGTTGAGAAACAAAGAGGTAACATCCATCAAGGTCTTTTGGAGTAATCAACAAGTTGATAGTGCTACATGGGAAGCCGAGATGGACATGAAAAAGTGATACCCATATCTCTTCCACTGTACTCAAATTGAAGCTTATAACTTAAGTCCTATCTATGATTTCAAGTATTAAGTTTCAACCCTCATGTCTTTTTGTATGGATTCATGTTTATGGTAACAAGTTTGTGGTAATTTTTGACGTTCATGTTGAGACTTTTTGAAAATGATGTTTAAGTGCATTTATTGCATTCATGTCGGGATGGAATCTTCATGACTAATTCTCTTGCTCATGTTTCACTGACATTCTGCGATGAATATTCCTAAGGGGGAGATATTGAAACACCCGTCATGTGCTTCAGAATGCCCCATAATTGTAATTTTCATATATCTCAAAATCCATGCATGATTTCGAAAATCCAATTTCATATTCTCGATCATGTGGAAAAATGCAGTAGGAAATGGGTATAACTTGGATTTTAAAAGACCCGTAAAAAAATATTTTTTGCTAATTTATTATTTCTAGCTATCCGCACCCAGGCCGTGACACTCTTGGGGCATGGACTAGTATTGGAACAATCCCAAAAAGTGTCCAAAATGTGTGTTTGAAGTGACCAAAATCATAATTTTCATATATCTCAAAATTCATGCATGATATCAAAAGTTCGACTTCTCATTCTTGTTCAGGGGGTCAAAGTTAGTGGGAGAGGGTCTAACCTCAATTTTAGAGCAACTGTATCAGAATTCAAAATTCTCAAATGTTCATTCCTAGTAAGCAAATCGCGTTGCTTTCGCGACATGCACTGGTACAATTTTGTGCTTTTTTTTTAACTCAGTCCAAGACTTTTAAGTCTTGAGCCTAAGTGTCCCCAAACGTAAAAATAGCTATACTTAGCTATTTTTCACCCACATATCATTCTAAACATTCCCCAATGCTCACTCAAACATTTAGCAAAATTTTTCACTCCTAAGTTCAAGTCTCAAACCATCATCCGGAACTAAGGATTTCTTTCAAGTTTCAAGTCTCCATTTAAAATTTTCATCAAGAGTTCATCCAAAGCTAAGGTATGTGGTTTTCCTTCGTAGGTTCCTTTCACCCATGATACCTAAGCTTCCTTTTACTCTAATTTGCATGATTTAAAGTTGATTTACAATTGGGTCTATCTTATTATGAAAATCACTGCACACTATGTTGAAATTCATGAAATTGTGACTGTTTTGCTATGTATTGAGCTTTGAAATCAAGGTCTATTGTAAGATTTGGTGAAGGATATTGATGTAAATTTCTTGACCGTATTACCAATTATCTACTGAAGGTTTTACATTGAATTTTCTAGTACGATTTCACTCTGAATTGCATGGTTTTACGATAGCTCTAGACACCCTCTAAGTATTTGATAAAATATTCGGTTGTGATTTCTTGAGGAATTAAAGGTCCAATGCTTGTCTTATAAGATGAATGTTTAAATAATGATAGTATATGATAATGATATGATGAAATGAAGATGAAATGAATGTATGTATATGGTGCTCTCTATGAAGTCTTTGAATGTGACCATGCCTTACCCGGGGGTTATGCGTTAGATAACCTTGTTGGGGGTTTGTACCCATTAACCTATATGGGGTTCGTACTCTGCCACCAAGGGTGGTAAGGTGTGAGAATCCACCAACCTTGTCGGTGGTTTGTACCCATCAAGCTATCGGGGGGTTTGTACTCTAGCACCAAGGGTGGTAGTCTATGATGATCCACCAACCTATTGACGGAGTTTGTACCTCAATCATCAATGGTGGTAGGATGTGAAAATCTACCAATAGTAATGGTATCTTCTTACACATATGTTCTATTCTTTGTGAACATGTTTTATTTCAGCATTAAACATGCATGATATTGCTACTATGTTATCTATTGCTTATCTGTATGCATTCTGATTATAATGCCTTTGTATTGTTGCATTGCATCCTACATATTTAGTATATTCAAATGTACTAACACATATTATATGCCTACAATATGTCACCATGTAGGAACCGATGTTCAAGTTGATCATCCTCCACCTCCACGTGGCTAGTTTGATTCTACTTAAGCTAGTTGGTAAGTCCTCTACTTCGGGGACCTTAGTCTAAGTTTTCCCTATTATGTATTGAGACATTCTCCTTTATTTTGTACTTTCTCTATATGGGTAAGCCCAGTTGTTTTGTCTTGGCCCCCACTATATCTATGTCGTAAAGGTGTTGTCAGACAAGCTATGTACCTATGATATGAGGTTTGACTCTTTTGCCTCTAGATTATGATGTAATGTATGCTTTTCCCTTAGTCCCATTGAGCTATTTCTACTTTCATATATCATTGAAATGCTTTTGTGACCAATGATGTGTAATGATAAGACAAGGGGCTTTTTTAGGGTTCCTTCGGGTTCCTCATTCTCCATGTCATGTTTAGTCCCTAGGCTTGGGTCGTGACAAACATGGTATCAGAGACTAGGTTTTTAGATCCTCGAAGTCTAACACACCGCATTGATTAGAGTGTTATTCATGGTTGTGTTGTGCACCACAACTATGAGTAGGAAAGCTATGAGACATTTTAGGAATTCTTTCCCTTCTTCATATTCTAATTCATGCTATAGAGTTGAAGTAAGCTTCCCTCCCCTAACAATTGTTCTTTATTTTAGCTAGACCATGCCTAACACAAGGGGAAGATAAGCCCGCACGCCTAAGCAGCAACAGACTAATGGAGAGCTTCGGGATACTCTCACCTTGCTTGCACAAGTGGTGGAAAATCAAACCAACCAAGGGGAACAAGCCCCTTATGCTCCTACACCGGCCTATCGGGTAAGAGACTTCATAAGGATAAATCCATCAAAATTCTATAGGTCAAAGATGAGTGAGGACCCCCAAGAGTGCATTGATGAGGTCTAAAAAATTTTTCTATCATGGCTGTTGGGCCGAATGAAAAGGCGGAGTTGGCGGCATACCAACTCAAAAGGGTAGCTCAAATATGGTACAACTAATGGAAGGAAGAGAGGGGAGATGGTTATGTGGTGCTTTGGTAGGAATTTAAAATTGCTTTCCTTAATCGGTTCTTCCCTCTTGAACTTAGGGAAGCTAGGTTGGTGGAATTTATGAACTTGAGATAAGGATCCATGAGTATGAGGGAGTATGCCCTCAAGTTTACCCAACTTTGGAAATATGCTCCACATTTGGTCACCGACTCAAGATCTAGGATTAACAAATTTGTGATGGATTGTCCGACTTGGTTAGTGAAGAGTGCTAGTCAGCCATGTTGATTAATGACATGGATTTTTCATATTTGATGACCTTTGCCTAGTAAATAGAGGGGGATAAGTTGAGGAAGAGGAGGGGCTATGTGGCTAAGAGGGCTCTTTTTGAGGGCAAGTTCCTAAAGGTTGTCCGATTCCACCAAAGCCAAGAGTCCTCTCATGCTTCCAATAGGGGGTTTGCCAATGACTTCCCAAGGCCCCAAGGTGTTGGTGTTATGGTTCCTAATGAGGTGTGTCCATGCTTGTGGAATATTAATGGATGCTTTTGTTGTGGGGAAGTGGGTCACAAAAAGGTGGATTGGCCCCGAGATCGCAACAAGGGCAAAAGAGGTTCATCTACAAGGTGGTAATGCAGTTCCTTTGGGGAGAGGTGGCTGACAATATGGTACTCCAAGGCACAATCGATTTTATGCTTTGTATGGGAAGCAAGGGATTAATGAAGTCCCCGATGTAGTCACCGGTATGTTGAAATTTTTTTACCTTGATGTGTATGCATTGATTGATCCTAGTGCTACTTATGCATTGATTGATCCTAGTGCTACTCTTTCTTTTGTTACCCCCTTTGCTGCCCAAAAATTTCATGTTGACCCTGAGTTGGTTCATGAGTTATATGAAGTGTCTACTCCTATTGGTGAATATATTGTTTCTAGGAAAGTTTATAGAAGTTGTCCTATTTGCTTCTTGCATAAAGTGTTGCCTTGTGATCTTGTTAACATAGTTGATTTTGATGTCATTCTTGGGATGGATTGAGTGCATGTCTTCTATGCTTCTATTGATTATAGAACCCATAGGGTCAAATTCCAATTTCAAAATGAACTCGTCCTTGAGTGGGAAAGTCAAGATGTGGTGGTCAAGCGTAGATTCATCTCTTGCATTAAAGCCAATAAGTTGATCTCTAAGGGGTGTCTTTACCATCTTGTGAGGGTTAGAGATATGGAGTCTAAAGTCCCTCCAATAGAATCGATTCCGGTTGTAAATGAGTTTCTTGATGTCTTCCCAAATGACCTTCCTAGTGTTCCTCCCGATAGGGAAATGGACTTTGGCATAGACATACTTCCCTATACTCAATCCATCTCTATTCCCCCTTATCGTATGGCCTAGACGGAGTTGAAGGGGTTGAAGGAACTATTGAAGGACTTGTTAGAGAAGGGATTATTAGGCCCAGCTGATAACCTTGGGGTTATCAGGTGTTGTTTGTGGATAAGAATGGTAGGTCCCTTAGGATGTGTATTGACTACCGGCAACTCAATAGGGTCACCATCAAGAGTAGGTATCCTCTTCAAAGGATTGATGATTTGTTTGCCCAATTGCAAGGGAATAGCCATTTCTCAAAGATTTATCTTTTGTCTGAGTATCATCAAGTGAAAGTGAAGAAGTGTAACATTCCCAAGACAGCTTTCCTTACTAGATATGGGCATTATGAGTTTGTTCTGATGTCTTTTGGGTTGACCAATGCACCGACCATCTTTATGGACCTAATGAATAGGATCTTTAAATCCTACCTTGATTCCTTTGTTATGGTCTTCATTGATGACACTTTGATCTATTCTCGTGGTGAGGAGAAGCATAGGGCTCATTTGAGGGTTATGTTGCAAATATTGAGGGAGGAGCAATTGTATGCTAAATATGAAAAGTGCGAATTTTGGTTGAGAGAGGTTGCCTTCTATGGCATGCGATGTCGGGGGATGGTATTAAGGTGGATCCCAAGAGGACCGATATGATAAGAATTTGGCCTAGACCATTAACCCCGTCGGACATTAGGAGTTTCTTAAGTTTAGCGGGCTATTATCGGAGGTTTGTGAATGGGTTCTCTTCTATTGCTTCACCAATAACAAAATTAACTAAAAACAAGGTTAAGTTTGTGCAGACCGATGGATGTGAGAGGAGCTTCCAAACATTGAAAGATAAACTGGTGTCCCCTCCTATATTATCACTACTAGATGGGCTTGAGGGATTTTTTGTGTATTGTGATTCATCTCGGGTTTGTTTGGGTTGTGTGTTGATGCAAAAAAGTAAGGTAATAGCCTATGCTTCTAGACAACTCAAAGTACATGAAAAGAACTACCCTACATATGATCTAGAGTTAGCCACCGTGGTGTTTGCATTAAAGATTTGGTGTCACTACTTGTATGGGGTGCATGTAGATATGTTCACCGATCATAAGAGCCTCCAATATGTCTTCACTCAAAAGGATCTCAACTTGAGACAAAGGAGATGGTTAGAGTTTCTTAAGGACTATGATATGAGTGTGCATTATCATTCAGATAAGGAAAATGTGGTGGCAGATGCCTTGAGTAGGGTGTCCATGGGTATCCTAGCTCATGTTGATGGTAGTGAGAAGGAGATGGCTACAGAGTGCATCGGTTGGCTAGATTGGGAGGTAGGTTGGAAGAGGATGCTAAAAGTGGTGTGGTTGTTGATGATGGCTCTAAGTCTTTTTTGGTTGATGAGGTGATAGAAAAAAAAGATCTTGATCCCTCCATGTTAGAATCGAAGGCCTTAGTGAAAGAAGGCAAGGTGGAGGTTTTCTCCCAAGGGGGAGATAGTGCCCTTAGGTACTAAGATAGGTTGTTTGTACCTTGTTTCAAAGTTTTGATAGAAAAGATGCTTGATGAGTCCCACAACTCTTCTTATTCTATCAACCCCAGTTGTACCAAAATGTATAGTGATTTGAGGGATGTGTCTTGGTGGAGAGGCATAGAAAGGGACATCGCTAAATTTGTTTTCGGTTGTCATACATATCAATAAGTCAAAGTTGAACATCAATGGCTGGGTGTCCTAGCCCAAGACATTGAAGTTCCTACTTAGAAGTGGGAAGAGATAAATATGGATTTTTTGGTTGCGATGCCCAAGACTAAAGGAGGTTTTTATTACATTTGGGTGGTGGTTTATAGGATGACAAAATTGGCTTACTTTCTACCAGTTAAGACCACATTTGTGGCTGAAGATAATGCAAGGTTATACATTCATGACTTGGTAAGGTTGCGTGGGGTTTCTTTTTCTATCATATCGGACCATGGGGCACAATTTACTCCACATTTTTGGAGATCTTTCCGAAGGGGTCTTGGTACTAGAGTTAAGCTTTCTGCGGCCTTCCACCCTTAAATGGATGGCCAAGCCGAGAGGACCATCCAAACCCTTGAGGATATACTTAGAGCATGTGTGTTGGAGCTTAAAGATAGTTGGGATGATCATTTTCCATTGATTGAGTTTGCCAACAACAATATCTATCATTCTAACATCAGTATGGCTCCTTTTAAGGCTCTCTATAGGAGACATTGTAGATCACCAGTATGATGGTTTGAGGTTTGTGAGATAGCTTTGTTGGGACCAGATCTGGTCATGGAGGCTCTTGAGAATGTTAGGATGATTAGGGAAAGTTTGAAGGAAGCCCAAAGTCATCAAAAATCCTATGCCGATGTGAGAAGAAGAGAAATTCAATTCAAAGTTGGCGATTGGGTTTACCTAATGGTTTCACCCATGAAGGGTGTGGTCCATTTTCGTAACAAGGGAAAGTTGAGCCCAAGATATGTTGGTCCTTATGAGGTCAGGAAGAGGGTTGGCAAGGTAGCTTTCGAGTTGAGGTTGCCTAGTGAGATGGAATTGGTTCATCTAGTGTTTCATATGTCCATATTGAGGAAATGTATAGGTGATCTAAATGCCATTGTACCTCTTGATATTATGGGTGTAGTTAAGGATAATTCTCCATATGAAGAGGTTCTGGTTTAGATCATGGATAGGAAAGTGAAAAGGTTGAGGAACAAAGAGGTGGCTCCCATTAAAGTCCTTTGGAGGAATCAACAAGTTGAAAGTGCTACTTGGAAGGCTGAAGCGAAAATGCGAAGGTAATATCCTTATCTTTTCCACTCATTCAAGTATAAGGTATTGATCTATGTCCTTTATATGATCTCAAGTCCTAAGTTCAGCCCCATATCATTGCATACGTTCATGTTTTAAAATTGATAAGTTCATGATGATTTTTCATTTATGATAAGATTTTTGAAATGATGTTTACGTGCATTGTTACATCTCTATGTGGGCTGAAAGTGTCATGTTTGTATCTCTCATATACATTTCTCTGACATCTGGGACAAATGTTCCCAAGGTGGAGATATTGAAACGACCCCAAAAAGTGCCCGAAAATGTGCTTTGAAAGTGCCCAAAATCGTAAAATCCATATATCTCAAAATCCATACATGATATAAAAAATTTGACTTCATATTCTTGTTCAGAGGGTCAAAATTAAGGCGATAAGGGCCTAACCTTGATATTAGAGCAATCGTATCAAAATTCAAAATTCTCAAATGCCAATTTCTAGTGAACAAATCACGTTGCTTCCGCAATGCGCACAGGTACAATTTTGTGCTTGTTTTTTTTATTTCGGTCTAAGACTTTTATGTCATGGGCCTAAATGTTCCCAAACGTAAAAAAGACCTATACTTAGCCATTTTCCACCCTCATTTCATTCTAAACATCCCCCAATACTCAAACACTTAGCCAAATTTTTCACTCCTAAATTCAAATTTCAAACCCTCATTTGGAACTAAGGATTCTTTTCAAACTTCAAGTCTACATTTTCAATCTTCATCAAGAGTTCCTCCAAAGCTAAGGTATGTGAATTTCTTTCATGGGTTCCTTTCATCCAGAATACCCAAGTTTCCTTTTACTCTAATTTGCATGATTTAAAGTTGATTTACGATTGGGTCTATCTTATTATAAAAATCACTACACACTATGTTGAAGCACATGAAATTTTGACTGTTTCTCTATGTTTTGAGTTATGAAATCAATGTCTATTGTAATATTTGGTGAATGCTTTTGATGTAAATAGTTAGAGGGTGTTACCAAGTATCTATTGAAGGTTTTCCATTGAATTTTCTAGCATGATTTCATTCTTGAATTGGATGATTTTACACTAGCACTACAAACCCTCTAAGTGTTTGATAAAATGTCTGCTTATTGTTTCTTGAGGAATTGAAATTCCAATGCATGTCTTTTGAGATGAATGACTAAATGATGATGGTACGTGGTAGTGATATGATGAAATGAATGCATGTATATGGTGCTCTCTATGTAGTGTTGGAATGTGACCATGCCCTACCTGAGGGTTATGCGCTGGGTAACCTTGTTGGAGGTTTATAACTATCAACCTATCGGGGGATTTGTACTCGGTACCAAGGGTGGTAGGGTGCGACGATCCACCAACCTTGTTGGGGGTTTGTATACATCAACCTATCGAAGGGTCTGTACTCCGACACCAAGGGTGGTAGGGTGCGACGATCCACCAACCTATTGACACAGTTTGTGCCTCAATCACTAAGGGTGGTAGGGTGTGACAATCAACCAATAGTAATGGTCTCTTCTTACGCATATGTTGCTTTCTATGTAAGCATGTTACCTTAAGAATTAATCATGCATGTAGGGTGGAAGAGGAAAGTTTCGTCATGTATATAGGTTTCCGAAATAAGGGATCTAAAATTACCATTTAACTAATGTCTATTTCTATGCATTTTGATTATGATGCCTTTCTATTGTTGCATTACATCCTGCATACTTAGTACATTCAATTGTACTAACCCATACTCTATGCCTACATGATGTCACCAAGTAGGAACTGTTGTTCAAGTAACTCATCCTCCACCTCCACGTGGCTAGCACAGTACTATTCAAGCTAGTTTGTAAGTCCTCCACTTTAGGGACCTTAGTCTAAGTTTCTCCTAGTATGTATTGAGACATTAGTTTTTATTGTTTACTTTAGCTATGAGGGTAAGCCCGGTTGCTTTTTCTTGGCCCCCACTCTATCTATGTAGTGGAGATGTTGGACATGCTCTGTACCTGTGATATGATCTTTAACTCTTGCGTCTCTTAATTATGATGTTATGCAAGCTTTTCCCTTAGTCCCATAGCCCTATTTCTACTTTTTATATCATTTACATTCTTCCACAACCAATGATGTCTACTGATAAGACAAGAGGCTTGTTTGGGTTTCCTTCGAGTTCCTCCTTCGCTATGTCACGTATAGATCCTAGGCTTGGATCGTGACAAGGGTAACTTGATCGTTCATGTTTGGTTTGCATCGCATACTGGACGCAGATCATTGTCAAATTATCCCCAGCTTCTTATTTCGTCCAAAGGGCATTAGGGTAATAGCCCCATGCCTGTTTAAATATGAAATCAACCATGCTTAGCTATTTTTCAACTCTATAACTCAGAAAACCCTTTTAAAACCCCACTAAGACTCTATCAAATCTCTCATTCAATTTTAAGATCTCAAACTAAATTTTGGAACTCAAGAACCCATCTTAAGCTTCAAGTCTTCTTGAAGTTTACTCCAAGGAATTCAAGGTTTAAAGTATGTGGGACTTCATCCATGGTTTCTTTCACCCATGGAGCCCAACCTTCTCTTTTATTAAAATTGCATGATTTCAAGTTGCATTACCTATGGGTATCTCTTATTATGAATTTTCAACATAAATTATGTTGGGGTTTTATCAAGTATTGAATGATTATGCATGAATAACAATTGCAAGCTTACCCGATGAGTTGGTTTTGTCTATTGAGACTATGCATGATTTGAGCTATGAAACTATGAACTATTATGAGTTTTTGTGATAGATTTCAAGATCCCTAGATGAGGACTTTACTACAATATTGGTAGGTTGATTTGCATTTTGTTTACCCTTCTTGTTTCACTCTTGAATTGGATTATTTTGAACAGATATCATGAAGCCACCATGTCTTTTGTAAAATTACATAACTAGAATTCTCAAGTTGTTTGAGAACTATTACATGATTTACAAGTCAAATGACTTCATTATGATTAAGTGCTTTCAAGCGTCTATTGAATTCATGAAAAGTACCTATGATTTTTCAAGTATCAAGTTGAGCCCTATTTAAAGATTTATATCTCTTGTGAGCCATCTTGTTAAGTAAGTGATCTTGTATGATTATTATCTACTCTCATGTTAAAGTTAGGCTCACTAGTAGAAGTCAAGCATGTTTAAGAGCTACTCATGTCATGTTATCATGTCTCTTATATGTTGATCATCTTATTATTAGAGTATGATTATTTTAAGTATTCCGTGGGATTTGACTTAGCATAGATTGAGGCTTAAGATGGGGGATTGACTCAAAGAGTCCTTACATAAAGTTTTTAGTCTCTACACTATGTGCTACCGTAGGATTATATATTAATCCCTTGCTATACAAGTAGATCCATCTAGTTCATGTTATCATGTTTGTTTACCTTGGCAAGTAGACCACACTTCACCGGGAAGTGTTATGCCCGGTCACCTGAACCAAGGGGGTGTTATGCCTTGGAGTCCGAGTTGTAGTTTCTTGGTCTATGTCAGTTGAGGTCTCTTCCTACATATGTATGATATATTATATAAGTTGAATGTCTTACAAGCATATTTTATTACAATCTTTGATCATGCATGCCTTATTGAGATTATATATCCATTGATTATGATTATGCATTTTGAATATATTGGCTTATGTCTTTGTTGCATTGCATCCCACATACTTAGTATATTCAAAGTACTAATGCATACTCTATGCTTACATGATATCACCACGTATGAACCGGAGCTCCTTTTGATCATCCTCCTCCACATGGCTAGCTTGGTACTTCGAAGAAAGCTTTGGTGAGTCCTCAACTCCGAGGACAATATCTAAGTGAATCTTGCTATTTTGGACACTTGTTATCATGAGGGTGAGCCTGGGAAGTGTCTTGGGCCCTACTCCATTATAAGTTTGAGTTGTTGTTGGGTATATTATGTTCTATATATGCTATGATCTTGACTCTTTTCATGCTCTTATGATTACCAAAGACTTCCCTTAGTCTCGTTTCCCCTTTTCATTAATTAACTCTTATTATTGCTTAATTTTTCTTCTGCAACTATGGATCTGTGTGTGCTACAATCAAAAGGATTGTTTAGGTTATCTTCATACTTCTTATTCACCGTATCACATCTAGGCCCTAGGCTTGGGTCATGATAGAATGCAGGATTAATAAGTTCATATGCATTTCATGCTCACATACTTAGTACATTCAAATATACTAACGCGTACACTTTGCCAACATGATCTTACTATTTAGGAACCAGAGACTATATTCATCCACCTTTTAACGACTTGTTCAGATTCTTGAAAGTTGTTATGGTGAGTCCTATCATCCATCTACCTATTATGTTGCTTCCATGTATGTTATTTACTTTATGGGTGAGTCCGAGACATGTCTTGGCGCTAGTCCTATTCTATGACTAGAGGCATTGTTGGACAACATGTAAACTCTTGCATGGGGATATGCTTTGTTTTGCTGATTAGAGATTATGGCTATGACTATATATTGGATACGATTACTATGATGTTTATTTATGACATGATGTGGACATATGGAAGATTATATGTCCCATTTTTCCCCCATAGAGTAAGTCATACTTATCCGCCCCTTAGTTCTTAAGTGTTATATCATATATGAATCCATGAAAATCCCTATCCCTATGATATCCCCATAGTGTATGTCATACCTTTCCTGTCCTTAAGATCTATGTATTTACTCTTCATTATCTGCTTCCCAATTAATGATGCAAATATTGATACTTTGATGCTTGTTTGGGGACTCTCGGGTTCACATTCACCATGTCACTCCTAGAACGTAGTTCTAGTTCATGACATGTGCCATGTATCTCCACTCCTACAATCTTTGGCATGATGTTCGGGCTTCCCACACTTAAAGCATGCATTTGTACCATCCAAGCACTCTCCCTTGTGGAGCCTTCCCACTTAGGGCAATTTGCTCTTTCAGGATTTGGGACTATACACTTGTCTTTAGTGGATAGGAGAGAAGGAGTATTGGTAGACCCTTTTCCACCTTGCTTTTGCAACCTTGGGAATTGTAATCTCCACTCTTTGGTAAGAGTATCCCCCACCACCAACCCGAGCCCTCTTAGACTCCCTTGCTCTCTCTTTTAGCTTCTCCTCTCCAATTTGCGTAGCATAGCTCATAAGTCGAGAGATGTCTATCTCTTTCACAAGCATTATCGTCTTGCATTGATTTGACAACAAGTTTGAAAAACTGAAGATTAATTTGCTCATGTTGGTTCTTAGATCTGGTACCATGAAAGGAGCATATTTGAAGAGTTTGGTGGAGTAAGTGCTTACTCCCTCACACTCATGTGCCCTCGCTTGAGGTTGATAAATTCTTGTACTCGGCCTCCCTCAAATCTATATAGAAAGAAATAATCCAAAAAGGCACACTTAAACTTTTCCCATATGATTGGACCCACTCATTGGCCCCTCTCATCTGCCAATTGCACATACCATATCTTAGCCACCTTTTTGTTAGTGGGCCAATAACTCAGCTTTCCTATAATAAAGGCAATCTAGTAGGCCTTATCAATGAAGTCAACAAGGTTCTTCTCCATCTTAGAATCATGGAGCTCTGGAAGTCTCATCCATAGCAAGTCTCTAACTCTGGTGGTCAGAGTGAGAAGCTTGGGAGGTATGGAAATCTCCTTATGGGCTTAAATTTGACAATGCTTGACTAACATGGTGAATGCGGCAAAAAACTCCGCATGAGATACTCCATCATCTTATTTTAGTGGAGGGCTTGTTGCTCAGGAATGGCTTAATGTAGTGGATCTCTTCTTGAAAACATGATTTAGAAATTTGAAAGAGATCATCGTTAGTCATAGTGAAACCTTATACAACTCCAAAGGCACAACATGAATAAGAAAGAAAGGAAAACTTTCCTAAATTGTCTCATAGCCACTCATTGAATATAGTGGCACGCTTCACAGCCAAAAATGAGACTCTACTCGATGTGGTATGTTTGGACATCTAAAGAACATTTTAAGACCTGATTCTTTAATACAATGTTTGTAACGACCCAACCAAGGGTCTAATTGTCATACGATGAATGAGGCACCCGGAGGCACCTCCCCCAGCCATCTCAATATACCAAGCATTCATATTAATGAAATTCATAAACAATTCAAGCAAGTAAACAAGGAACGGTCTATGCGGTGAAATTGTGATGATAAAACTAGATTAAAAAGAATATATATTCATATATTGCCCAAATATTATACCATCTAGAAAATGGATAGATGGACCGATCGACAATTGATTTCAATCAAATAGAAAGGGCTCCAAACATTAGCAACATAGAAAGTAAAAGCCTCAAAAGGCCAACATATACATAGTCTCAAACGAAAAATTTATAGCTAGAATAGAGAATGGTAGAGACCTGAACTAAGGGTTTACCACAGACACACTAGTCTTAGACGTCTGAGAATAAGCCATGAGCAAGTGGAGGAGCACCTATCCCTACATGATTAAATCATGTAGGAAAAATGTATGATAGTAATTTTGGTATGTACCAAGTATGTGAAAGGAAATATAATCATGAAAGTGCAATTATATATATATATAGGATGATATTGGTAATATAAACATGAGGTTAAGCATGCACAGGGGATAATGCTCAATATTAATAAGAATCATCCATAAATGGAACACATGTGATGGAACTATGACATAGATCATAAAGCTTGTGATAATGGACCCTAACTGACATATAAGACCATGTGAGCTACTACATAGAATCAAACATAACCCCCTATGTTGGCACGGGCCGACCACTTGCCTAGTGGAACTCTGTCACTTTGCATGCATCAACATATAACATAAATGGCCTACGTGGATCAACTAGCCTAGCCTACAAGGGCTCCTATTGTGAAACAAATTTAACGGGGGAAAGGGTTTTTCTAGGGTTCCCTTACCAAGCCCCATAATGCTTCATTCAGTGCTAAGACATCCCACAGAATCTTTAAAATTTATTCTTAGTCAAATTATGATACTTTAGAATTATAAGTAGAAATATCAAGAGTAGCTCAAAACTTAAGGAACCACTAAATAAGCATTTTCCTTTCATCTTAGGGACTATCTTAACATCTTTAGGGCATTGTCAATATATTTATATGTTTGACAAATCATCTCTTTAAAACTTTTTTTATGCCTCGATCATCACCATATATCATGAAAAACATGGCTTCAAACTTAGTGGGTTGATTCATAAGTGAAAACATTATATATCATAGGAAAATATACTTATTCAAAACATGTAAAATAGCCTGCGCTTCATTAGGAGTGTGAAAAAACCAAACTAATCAATAAACCGAAGCAGTAAAAATATTATTGGTATATTGTTATTCGCTTATTTGGTTCTCAAATTTTTAATGATTTTCAAAAACAATTATTGGATTATCAATTCGATATCAGTATCTACTATTGGGTTATTGGGTAAACTGATAACATAATAAGATTATTATAATTTGCTAGATTATTATAATATGCTATTTTACCCCTTTATAAATATTACATATTATGAATTTAATAATAATAGGACAACATACTAGTACTTTACATCTTCATCTATTTTATTCTTTGATTGACTTAAGTAGAAAGTACCCACTTTATAGGGAACAAAACTCTTAAGACTATATCTAAATTGTACTCTACTACTCTATGATTAGAGACTTTATAAGTCTTTCAAGTTGCAAGGAGGTAACTAAAGTGAGTAAAGTATTTACAAACTCCCAAGTCCAACTAAAGTCTAAATAAAATTAACTACGCTATAGACAAGTCTAACTAATGTCTTTATAGTCTATAGACTATTTACTATAAGGTAACTTACAAGGACCGAGTCTAAGACTGTACTCTAAAGTACTATACTATAAAGTATTACATGTTAAAAACTCTATCTAAAGAATAAAGAATTAACTAAGTGAGTGAGCAAAAATCAACAATACAAAAATGGAGAAGCTCGCAAGGAGCCAAGGAGGGTTTGCAATGACGACAAACATGATTTGTAAGGAGGCTACGCAACAACGAGGATGAGGGTAGGCTAAGGGAAGTATTTGCTATGGTTTCCCAATTTCTTTCTCCTCTAATTTGTACTCTTTTCTAATTTCTCTTCTATTGCAATATGAAATCTTCATCCTTTTCTGATTTATCCTCTTTTTTTTTACCCAATTTATCAAAAAAAATTATCTTACCTATGAATTATTTACCCTGTCCGAACTAAGCACTCCAATTAGAGTTAAATTTGATTAGCATTTGATATTTTTCTTATGAAATTCTTTTTCCTTTTATGAAATATTTGAAGAGTTCCTTTATCAAATCTCTGTAATTTCTCCCTAGTTTACCTTGAAATAATATCATGATTTGCTGCCTGATCATTATCTAAATCATATTTTACAGAAACAAACACATCGCTAATAATATTACAACTGATGAGGTGGTGGTCCTGGGCAATAAAAGTATTAATTCAATAAACGTATAACGTGTTTGTACGATTAGGATTTAGATTAGATTTGTACTATCACCGTCGATAATGCAAGTTCAAATGATGTGACCATGAAAGAGTAGCCTAAGATATTCACTAAATAGGGAGCCAATTTCATGAATGAAAAACACCTTCATGTGAGGTGTATGGCACATATTCTAAACCTTATTGTTCAAGACGGTTTGAAGGTGTTTGTTGCATCTATTGACCGAGTTAGAAAAACTGTAAAATACATAAGGTTGTCTTCCATAAGGTGTAATAGGTTCCAAGAATGTTGTAAAAAAGTTGATATCAACTACAAAAGATCATTATATTTGGATTTTTTTATGAGGTGGAACTCCACATACTTGATGTAGAGCTGGGCTACTGAGTTTGAAAATGTTTTTTCGAGTTATGCTGATCATAATTTTGGCTTGTAACATTACCTTCAATGTGTTTAGGATGAAGATGGAACTATTGTTGTGTACTTTTGAATGATGACTGGGTTAATGTTAAAAAAAAGTTATTAGCTTCCTTCAATTTTTTTATGATCTTATATAGAGAAGTATCGAGATCTCATTGCACCACATTATTAAACTCACAATGTCATAAAATTTGTGAGGTTTCTTGCGATTTGAAACAATTGATATCGAGTTAAGATAACGCTGATGATCTTTTGGGTAAAATTGCTTCGAATATGAGAGAAAAATTTGATAAGTATTGGGTTACTCCAAACAAAATGAATAAGTTGATTTTCACTTTTAGTGGTTAGGATCCTCAGCACATATTTATTTTGGTTGGCTTTATACTTCAATTGATGTTTGGTAAAGAAAAAAGACCTATTTTAGAGAAGGGATTCAAGATTATATGGAATTATTATTTGATGAATATGCCAAGTCTCTTTCAAATGATAAAGGTAATCAACACCTAACTCTTCATTTGAAAGATCTAGTTTACTGCCTTCAAGTTCAGGCAGTAGCACTGTTAGATAGATAGGATCTTTAGGGTCATTTATGGATGATGTAATGAAATATAATGCTGAAAATACAACAATTGTGAACTTTAACATCTTGTCTTGGTGTAATGAAACATAAAGCTGAAAATACAACAATTGTAAAAATATCTTGGTTAAAAAAATATAGTTGAAACTAATAACTTTAACATCTTGTCTTGGTGGAAAATAAACTCACCTAGATTTCTTATTCTTGCTTAATTGGCTAGGGATGCATTGGTTATTCTTATTTCAATTGTGACATCCGAGTGCGCATTTAATGTCTGTGGATGTATCTAGGATTCGTTTAGAAGTTCATTAACTCTAAAATTGGTGCAAAAATCTAGTGTGCCTTCAAGATTATATTCGAAGTGAATCACAATTTGTTAGTGTTGAGGAAGATATAGATGTCCTTGAACAAGGTAAAAATATTTTAATTGTATTAGTTTTTTTTATTGTTACTATAAAAAAATAGCCATTAACATTTTCCTGATTAATTAATATAAATTTTCTTTATAGATTTTTCTAATACCAACATTCTTGATAATTAATATGGAGTGAAACTCTTCTTTTTACCCTTGAATCTTGACATTTGGTATATCCTTGTAATAGTAAGTTACTTTAACATGGTATTTTCTTGAAAATAAATTAGAATATGACTACAGAGGGAAAAAGTATTTAGTGATTAAACATAGAAATACTAAAGTAATAGTCATTAGTCAATTAAACTGATGGTTGTATTTTTCTTTCAGGTTCAATGGTTGTCCTTGGTTAGGAAGTTGGTGATAGGTCTACTGATCATCTAATGGATTTGAAAACTATTCATGAACATTTTATTGGACAATTTGATTTTAGCTTTGACTTTAGTTTGTAATGAACTGATTATAGCTTTTGAAAGTTTGTAAAATAGACTTCGTATTACATCAACTTTATTAATGCAAATTCTCATTGTCATTCTTATTGGGTAAAGCGAAAACCAAATCGTTAATACTTCAAACTGATAAACTGATAAAAATAATTTTATTCATTTGTTATTGGATTAGCATATTGAAAAATCAAAAATTGATAAACCAAACCGATAATGTATAAAATTGAACAGTATCGATCAATGCACACCCTACACTTCATTGTTAAAATCCCACATCATTAGGGTCATCATCATTAACTTAAATACTTGTAAATAAAAAGTAAAATATCATATAGAATCATTAAAGAGATGTAGTTATATAAAACATCATAAAACCATCATTAGCATGCATGGTAACATGGAAGGAATTTAAAGAATAGGTAAGAATCATTTACGTAGGACATTGTGGGTGAAAGAAGACCCACCAATCAAACTTACATGCCTTGATAAGCTTAGGAAGAAGGAATTCATTATTATGGAAATGCCGCCTTTAAGCCCTAGCCTCCTCAGCTTGTTCTTTGAAGGGGAAGATGCCTTAGAGAGTTTATTGAAAGTAGAAAAATGAATTTTAGGAATTAGTATCTAGGGCCCTTAGGATCCAAAAAACTATTAGGATTAGGATTAAGATTAGCAAAAAGGACAAAATTTCCCTTCATTAATACTGTCAGAAAGGATCCATGAAAACTCAATTATAATTAAACCATGATTAGAACAATAGACCATAGTCTTGGTCATGCTATTCTACATTTCCAATCTTCAAAAATTGTTTGTCAAACCCAAACCACGAATCTCCTACTCACAAGCCATCCTTCAATCTGGGTGTCGTGGTTGGACTCGTGCAATCCTTCTACACCTAGCCAAATTTCCTTTCTCTGGTCCTCTTTCTATGAAGGAAACATACAAGCCATGGAATAATCTACAGACCATCCTATTAATCATAGGTCACCTACTAGAAACTCCAAATTTCCTTCATGTTAGGTACACTCACCTACAACCCTTTTTACGAGTAATGATGTAAGGACCCGAAATTGATATAACCTTAATGGTGCTTGGAAATTAGTTGTGGAACGTTTTGTCTAAGGTGACATATTATGGGCACCTCCATAGGCCATGTGGCTAACACACGTGCCATATGGAGGAGCCTAGAGGTGGCCCTTGGCCTTGTGTATTAAGTGTTGGCCTTAACTTTAGAGTCTAAGACCAAGGCACGCACCACATGAACCCCACACGGTCCATGTGCCACTTTGGACTGTTTAGTGGCTTGTGTAAGTGTCCTTGGCCTTGAAATGCCTCATTTTGGCCAAGGCTTGACCACATGAACCTCTCAC
>JAOTQR010048750.1:34591-49448 GCA_025774065.1 Solanum ossicruentum
ACAAAATTCCTTTAGTAGAAGCCATAATTATGAAAATACCATTAATGAACCGAATAGAAAAATGATTCCAGGGCTCTTGTGATGAAGGCTCATGGTCCGTACGTGTCACTCAGACCATGTGACTCCTTCCGTGATCCAACACTTAGAAAATATTTTACTGACATAGGTCTACGATGGTCATTCTATACTTGGAAAAATTACACGCCAACACCCATATGGAGGTCTTTATAGCTCGTGAGAGGTGACACGGACAATGTGGCCTCCCGTGAAGCTTCACTTAGAAAAATTCTTGGTCAACAAAGTTTCGAGATGGAGATCTCATAGTTAGAAAGTTTTCACACTAACACTTATATGAAAGTATTCACGGACCGTTAAGGGGTATATGGCCCGTGAGAGGTCCATATGTGAAGTGCCTTCACAAAAATGTGAATTTTAAAGGCTAAGGCCCTCCACACGGTCCACCACATGACTAGTGAAGCCTCACACGCACCATGTGGGGTTTATATGAGGTATGCCTTGGTCTTAAACTCCACATTAATGCCAACACTCTGCACACATGGCACAGGGCCACCTCAAGGCACCACCAAATGACTAATAGTGAGCCACACGGCCCATGGAGGCTTCCATGAAGTGTCAACTTGGTCAAAAACATTCTTGAACAAAATTCAAAGTTCCTTTAAGTTCATACAAAGTCCAGATCCTTACATCACCTCCCCCTTTGGAACAGTCATCCTCGAATATGCTAGAACAAGGCTTGAAATGCTTGAATTAGGCATGAAACATTCAAACATAAGATACAATGCACATTTCATCGTTTGAAAATCATAAAGTCATTGAAAGTCATACCAAAACAACGTTAAATCATTCAAAACATTTTTGAAAAACCTTTTTCATGCATGTGTATGCATGTCAAATCATAAAACCCAATAGTGAAAGAATTAGGACCAGTTGGAAATGGAAGAACCTGATGCCTTAGGCTTGAGTAGATTGGAGACGATTGGGATATCATTTCATCATGTCCAACTTTGTCTCCCATGTAGCACTCTACATATGTTGATTTTTCCAAAGCATCTTAACAAAAGCCATATCCGTATTGTGAAGCCGCTTCACTTGCCTATCTAAAATATCAACCGGAGCTTCCTCATAAAA
Source organism: Solanum ossicruentum (assembly GCA_025774065.1). NCBI lineage: Eukaryota > Viridiplantae > Streptophyta > Magnoliopsida > Solanales > Solanaceae > Solanum > Solanum ossicruentum. Next base: position 35,741 of record JAOTQR010048750.1, read on the forward strand.
CATGTTCTCCCCAACCTCAACACCTTCCAAAAGCACAATGGTACTAGGATCACCAATCAATTTCCTCAACATAGACACATGGAAAACCAGGTGAATAAAACTCAAATCTTGAGGCAAATCCAACCGATAAGCCACATTCCCAATCTGCTTAACAATCTCATAAGTACTTACATACCAGGGACTTAGCTTTCCCTTCTTGCCAAAATGCATTGCACCCTTCATAGGTGAGAACTTCACATACACCCAATCACTAACATGAAACTCAAGATCCTTCTTCCTAACCTCTGGGACTTTTGGTGATGTTGGGTCATTGTTAAACTCTCCCTAATGAAATTCAACTTCTACGTAGCCACCAATACCAAATCAGGTCTAATCAATGCTATTGCTTCCAACTCAAATCACCCCATCGGAGATCTACTTCTCCTACCATACAAAGCCTCATACGGTGCCATACCAAGATTAGCATGAAAGCTATTGGTATAAGCAAATTCAATGAGTGATAGATGATCATCCCAATTACCCTTGAATTCCAAGACACAAGACCTCAACATGTCCTCCAATGTTTGAATCATCCTTTTTTCTTGCCCATCGATTTGAGGATAGAAAGTAGTACTTACTTCACCTTAGAACCAAGTCCTCTTTGAAATAACCTCCAAAAGTGAGAAGTAACTTGGGTACCACAATCCAATATGATAGACCTAGGCACACCATGAAACCTCACAACTCTTGGATATACAACCTTGCATAATCTTACACACTAAAGGTAGTCTTGACCAATAGAAAATGAGCTGATTTAGTAATCCGATCAATAATAAACCAAATTAAATCAAATTGCCTTCGGGTTCGAGGCAAACCAACCACAAAGTCCATGTTCACATCTTCCCACTTCCACATATGAATCTCAATTCTTGAACCAGTACATCGGGCCTTTTGGTGTTCTACCTTCACTTGTTGACAATTAGGATATTCGGATACAAACTGGGATATATCTTTCTTCATACTATGCCACCAAAACATTTCTCGCAAATCTCAATACATCTTAGCAGATTACGAGTGAATAGAATGATGGGAGTTATGGGCTTCACATATGATCACCCTCCTAAGATCATCAACATCTGAGACATGCAACCAATCTTGATACCGAACCACACCATCTCCCCTTTGGGAGAAAACCTCTATATTCTTTTCAGAAACCAACTTCTTCAACTCAACTAATGATGGGTCTAAATCTTGCTTAGCCTTTACATCAACCACCACAGAAGATTCGGCTCCATTCTGAACATAAATACCACCATCATTACATTTTGCCAACCTAACACCCAATATAGCCGAACGGTGAACATCCTTTGGTAACTCTTTCTTCCTTTCATCAACATGAACTACACATCCATGGATAGCCTACTAAGAGCATTGGCTACAATATTTGCCTTGCTGGGATGATGTTGCACACTCATGTCGTAGTCCTTAAGGAGTGCCAACCACCTCCTTTTTCTCAAATTAAGAACCTTTTGAGTGAACACATATTGTAAAATCTTGTGATCGGTGAAAACATCAACATGCACCGCATACAAAAAATGTCTCCAAATCTTCAAAGCAAATACCATAGTTGCTAACTCAATATTTTGAATCGGTTAATTATCCTCATGCTCCTTCGATTGCCTTGATGTATAAGCTATCACCTTATCATGTTGCATAAGCACACAACCCAACCCAATCCGAGAAGCATCACAATATACCATGAATCCATCTAAACCATCGAATAAAGTCAAAACAGGAGCCAATGTAAGTCGATCTTTAAAAGTCTAAAAACTCTTCTCACATTCATACAACCATACAAACTTGGCCTTCTTCTGAGTCAACTTGGTCAATGGAGATGCAATAGATGAGAAATTTCCAACACACCTTCAATAATAGCCAGCTAACCCAAGAAAACTTCAAATATCGTAAGGAGTCAATGGTCTAGGCTAATTTTTCACGACCTCAGTCTTCTTTCGGACAACCTTAATATAATTACCATAGACCACATGACCAAGAAAAGCTACCTCACCCTACCAACACTTATATTTGCTTTAAACTTAGCAAACAATTTCTTCTCTCTCAAAGTCTGATAAATCAACCCCAAATGATCCATATGCTCCAGCTCACTTCGGGAATGAAAAAGATATCCTCAATGAAGACAACCACAAAGCTGTTAAGGAATGGTTTGAACACCCAATTTATAAGATCCACAAACACACTCTGAGCATTAGTCAAACCAAATGACATTACCACAAATCAAAGTGCCCAAATCTTGTATCAAAAGTTGTTTTGGAATGTCACAGTCCCTAATATTCAATTGATGATAACTGAAACAGAGGTCAAACTTTGAGAAATGGGTGGCCCTTGATGCTGATCAAAGAAGTTGTTAGTCCTTGGCAATAGATATTTATTCTTGATGGTCATCGTATCCAATTTCCTATAATCGATGCAAATCTGAAGAGACACATCTTTCTTTCTTACAAATAACACCCGAGCAACCCATGGAGATATACTCGGCCTAATAAAACCTTTCTCTAATAAGCCCTTCGACTAATCTTTCAATTCCTTCAACTCAATTAGTGCCATACTATAACATGGAATAGAGATAGTTTGAGTATTCGAGAGAAGATTTATGCTAAAGTCTACTTCCCTTTTGGGAGAAATAACATGTAAATCTATGGGAAACACATTTAAAAACCCTTTCACCACTTGAACTGATTCAAAAGTAGGTGACTCAGATTCCACATCTTTAACCCTCACAATATGATAAATACAGCCCTTAGATATTATCTTTCATTCCTTAAGATAGGAAATAAACCGACCATTAATAGCAGAGTCATTACCCTTTGATTCAAGAATGGGCTCAGTAGGAAATTGGAAATTGACTTTCTAGGTTCTACAATCTATATAGGCATATGAAGTATGCAACCAATCCATCCTAGAATAACATCAAGATCAAATATCTCAAATTCATAAGATTACAGAAAAAGACTTTATGCAAAACAAAAATAGAACAACCTTCATGAACTCTATGAGAAATAATAGATCACCCACAGGAATATAGACGGAAAAAGGCTCCCTCAAGATTTCAAAAGTCAAACAAAACTTTACATCCATCAGAAGAGTCACAAGAGATAAATTGGAACCTAGAACAAGCAAAGCATAAGCATCAAAATCAAAGACTTTAAACATACCAGTCACAACATTTGTAGTCTCCTCAACTTTCTAACAAGCGTAAAAAGCATAGATATTATTGTTCCTCGGGACACCACCTTGTGGAGCTCTTTACTGGTCTTGACCATCTTGAGCCGTTTGAACCTGATCATTCTAAGCAAGTGTAGGACAATCAACAACTGTGTTGTTCTTATCACCACACCCATAGCATGCACCCAATTCTCTCCAACAAGCACTCGTGTGATTCCTTCAACACTTGTCACGCTGGGGAACTAATGGGCCACCACAAACCAGTGCTTTAGGAAGAGGCACCTTAAAATTGGCAACCCTTGCATTAGAACCTTGGCCCTTCTGGAAGCAACCATAACCACCACCCATGGAGTTTGAGAACCTACCATCACAATGGGCCCCATTGGAATCATACACTCTCTTCTTCTTAAGCTTTTCTCCTTCAATCTGTTTAGCATACACCATGATCTTGGAGATGTTCCATGTCCCAAATAAGCATAGTCGTACGGCATTCCTTCATAACCAAGTCAGAGACTCCATAAATAAAATTGTGCACTACTGCACAGGGTTCAACAACAAGCATAGGAGCATGCTTTGCAAGCTTAGTAAACTCGAGGGCATAGTCCTTCACACTCATACCACCCTATTTGAGGTTGACAAATTCTATTGTCTTAGCTTCCCAATTAATAGTATTACCACAAGACTATCTCCATCAATCATTGAGTGCACCACACTTGAGCTATATCTTTCAATTGATATGCAGTCAACTCAGCCTTCTCCTTAGAAGTCACCCCATGGTACTCAAAACCTTAGAGATCTCATCAATGAACTCTTGAGCATCTTTGTTAGCCTTTGACCCATAGAACTCTAGAGGATTCATTCGGGTGAAGTCTCATACTCTGGAAGCTAGAGTGGGATCATAGGGAGGAAGATTAGCCTGCCTAGTTTAAGTAATCACTATTGTACAAGCATAGCAACAAAAGTAAAAAATTCACCATTAGTAAAAGGCTCTTCCAAAGGCCCTTCAAGAACCTGGTCCTCTTTAGCCGGGGCCGGTCTTTGTAGGGGAGCTCATTGTAGAGGCATCTTTTGTAATGTAGCAAGGACATCATCAGGGTTAGGAAAACCTTAATATATGATCCAAAGCATGACATAGGACATGAAGAACTGAGACAATTCCTAGACTGCCAGCATAGCCTCCCACTGATAGGTATTGTGCGTGCACTTCACACCCATAAATAGGACTCTACTCAACATGACATATTGGACTCTGAGAAGCATTTAGAAACCAAGTACTATGATACCAAGATTTTCACAACCTGGACTTATGATCTAGGAGTGACATGGCAAATGGAAACCTAAGAGTCCCCAAACAAGCCTCATAGCATCCATCCACACATCATCGATTTGGAAGAATAAATGGAATAGTAAACACATAGTTCTAAGCGATGGGAAAGTAGGACTCATGCTATAGGGATGTCATAGGGATTAACATGGATTCACATAAAATGTAGCACATAAAGACTAAGGGGTGGTAAGTATGACTCAATCTATGGGAGAAATACGGGACTTAGGATCTTCCACATTTCTATATCATAATACTCATAACAATTCATAATAATCATATACGACAAATAGCCATAACAAAAATTATAATCTCTTAATACAACATATAACACACAACCATACAAGAGTCTACAAGATGTCCAATAATGCCTATAGTCATAAGATACAATGGGAGCCAAGACATGTCTTGGTCTCACCCTCAAAAGTAAATAACATAAACTAAGCATCATAGGTAGAGGAATGCTGGTTTGGAAAATAGGACTCACCACAACCAGTGTCCCAAATCCAATCTATCTGTTGAATAGTGGATGAAAGTATGGGCAATAGAGATTCAATCTTAAATCAACAATACAATACGAAATTCAATAAAATTCACATTCAAATCTCCATTTAGATTACCCATGCTTAGATCAAACTTTAAAGAGACAATGCATATTCTAATCTTCATATTGATCATGCCATTCAACATATTAGGGCTTAAGTCACTTTAAAATCAACAATGAAGCATAGCTCATATCTCAGTCGAATTAAATAAATATTAATATTAAAACCCCATATTTCGAGTAAGCTAAATTTTATAAAATCAAAGTAAAGAATTTGGAGTCTTCATGGTTGAAAGGGACCATGAATCAATCCCACACCAAGGAAAAATAAGAAGAATTTGATGAAGATTAGAGCCCTTCCTTGATTCCCAATTTAATACTTCACTAGTCTTTGAGGAGTTCTTAATAGTGAGTTGAAATGATTCTGTGTAAGTGTGAATTTGGATGAGATAAGAAGAGTATAGGTCACTTGAATGTCTTAAGATTGCATAGAAGGTCACAAAAGTCCATTAAAAGAAGCCATAATTATGAAAACGCCATTAATGAACCAAATTGAAAAATGATGTTGGGCGTGTCGTGATGAAGGCTCACGGTCTATGCCATGTCACATGGACCGTGTGACTCCTTACGATATCCAACACTTAGATATTATTTAACTGACGAAGGTCCAAGTGGTAGTTCCCTACTTAGAAAAATTACATGCCAACACACATATGGAAGGCTTCACGGTTTTTAAGAGTCTTGTGGCCCCTTCTGAAGCCTCACTTAGAAAAATTCTTCATTAATAAAATTCTAAGACAGTGATCCCATACATAGAAAGTTTTCACACTAATGCTTATACAGAAGGCTTAGCAGATTGTGAAGTAGTATACGGTCCGTGAGAGGTCCATGTGTGAAGTGCCTAAGCCAAAATGTGGATTTTCAAGGCCACGGTCCTCCAAAAAGTCCACCACACAACTAGTGAAGCCTCACACAGATCGCGTGGGGTTCATGTGAGGGGTGCCTTGGTCTTAAACACTACAATAATACAAACACTCTACACATAAGGCGAAGGGCCACCTCAAGGTACCTCCACACAGCTCGTGGTGAAACATATGACCTATGGAGTATTTCATGAAGTGTCACCTTAGTCAAAAACTTTCGAGAACTAAATAATTCTCATTAAGGTCAAGCAAAGTCTAGGTCCTTACAACATTTCTTGATTGTTTCTTCCTTCTTGAACTTAGGGAAACTAAGAAGAAAGAATTTGTGAACCTCAAATAGGGTGGTACGAATGTAAGGAACTATTCCCTCAAATTTATAAAGCTCTCCAAGTATGCTCCTATGCTTGTGGCTGACCCTTATACAAGAATGCACAAGTTTATTTCTGGGATCTTTGAATTTGTTATGAATGAATATCATATAGCTACGTTTATTCGAGACATGGACATCTCTAAGCTCATGACATATGCTAAACAAATTGAAGGAGAAAAGCTCAAGGAGAAGAGGATGCAAGAATCTATTAGGCCCTATTATGTGATGGGTTCTCCAACTCCAAAAGTGATGTTAGTTATGGTCGCTTTGAATAATACCAAGGTTCTAATGCAAGGTTTGCCAAAGCTAAGGTGCCTCCTTCTAAGCATAGGTTAAATGTGGACCATTACCTCCATGATGTGATAGGTATGGAAAGATTCACTCTAGGAAGTTCTTACGGAGTTCAAGTGCTTGCTATGGGTGTGGTGAGATAGGCACAAGCTTTTTGATTGCCCAAGGGAACCAAAGAAAGGTCAGAAGGCACAAGGTAATCAAGTCCAACCAAGAGCTCCACAAGGGGGTGCCCCTAAAAATAATAGGTTCTATGCTTTACATGTTCGACAGTAAGTAGAGAAAACTCTGGAGGTTGTGACTAGTTTGTTGAAAGTCTTTGATTTTGATGTTTATGCTTTTCTTGATTCAGGTGCAAATTTATCTTTTGTGACTCCTCTTTTAGCTGTTAGGTTTGGTTTGATTCGTAAAATCTTGAGGGAGCCATTTTAAGTTTATACTCCTAAGGGTGATCTGTTGTTGCCCGAAAAGTCTATCGAGTTTGCCCAATTTTATTTTTATTTTTTTTGCATAAAGTCTTCCTGCGTGATCTTATAAAACTTGAAATGTTTTATTTTGATGTTATTCTCGGTATGGATTGGTTGCATACTTCATATGCCTCTATCAATTGCAGAACCTATAAGGTCACATTCCAATTTTCAGATGAGCCCGTTCTTAAATGGAAGGGTACTGATTTTGCTATTAAAATTTGGTTTATTTCCTACCTCAAGGCCCAAAAGATGATTTCTATAGGGTATATCTATCATATTATAAGGGTTGAAGATGTAGAGACTAAGTCACCTACTCATGGATCAATTTCGGTGGTTAATGAGTTTCTGGATGTGTTTCTCGTAGATTGGAACGATATTCCTCCCAAAAAGGAAGTAGACTTTGGCACAGATCTTCTCCTGAATGCTCAACCTATCTCTCTTCCTCTTTATCATATGGCACCGACTGAGTTGAAAGACTTGAAAGATCAAGAAAGACTTGTTGGAGAAAGTCATTAGGCCAAGTATATCACTATAGGGTGCTTTGGTATTATTTGTACAAAAAACAGATAAGTCTATTCAGATGTGCATTGATTATAGGCAATTGAATAAGGTCAGCATAATGAATAAATACCCGCTGCCAAGGATCGATGACTTGTTTGATGAGCTTCAAGTGGCTACCTATTTCTCAAGGATTGATCTCCTTTCTGGTTATCATCAATTAAAGGTTAGGGAGTGTGGCATTCCCAAAATGATTTTTGGAACTAGATATAAGAACTTTCAATTTAAGATGATGACATTTGGTTGTACTAATACTTTGACTGTGTTTATGGATCTTATGAATCAAGTATTCAAGCAATTCCTTGATAGTTTTGTGATTGTCTTCATCTATGATATCCTTATTTATTCCTGAAGTGAGAGGGAGCAACAGATCATTAAGGGTTGGTTCTTCAGACTTTAAGGGAGAACCAATTGTATGCTAAGTTCAAAAAATGTGAATTTTTGTTGGGTGAAGTAGCATTTTTTTGCTCATATGGTATTCGATGATGGTATTAAGGTGGACCCAAAGAAGACTAAGGCCCTGAAAAATTGTCCTAGACGATTGACTCCTATGGACATTTGAAGATTTCTTGGGTTGGTTGGTTATTATAAGAGATTTAATGAAGTTTTCTCATCTATTCCATCTCTGTTGACCAATTTGACTCAAAATAAGGCCAAGTTTTTATAGACGGATGAATGTGAGAAGAGTTTCCAGACTTAGAAAGATTGGCTTACATCGGCTCCTATTTTGACCCTGTCGGATGGCTTAGATGGTTTGTGGTATATTGTTATGCTTCTCGAATTGGGTTGGGTTGTGTGCATATGTAACATGGTAAGTTGATAGCTTATGAATCGAAGCAATTGAATGTGCATGAGCGTAAGTGATCATGAGTGAAGCCTATAACTCTCATTATTTTATTCACTTGGGATCTAGCAAAATGTATCGGGATTTGAGGGAACTATATTAGTGCCATGGTATGAAGAAAGATATAGCCAAGTTTTTGTCCAAATGTCCTAATTGTCTATTAGTGAAGGTAGAGCATCAAAGGTCTATTGGTTTAGCTTAAGATATTAAAGTTCCTACTTGGATGTGGGAAGATGTGAATATGGATTTTGTGGTCAGGTTTCCTTAGACCTGAAGGTAATTCGATTCAATTTGGGTTATTGTTGTTTAGATGACTAAATCAGCTCATTTTTTGTCAGTTAAGACTAACTTTAGTGCCAAAGACGATTCAAGGTTATATATTCATTAGTTGGTGAGGTTGCATGGTGTTCCTAGGTCTATCAAATCAGATCATGGCACCCAATTTACTTCTCAGTTTTGGAGATCATTTCAAAGAAGACTCGGTACTAAGGTGAAATTAAGTACCACTTTTCATCCTCAAACCGATGGACAAGCCAAAAGGACAATTCAAACTTTAAAGGACATGTTTAGGCTTAGTGTATTGGAATTCAAAGGTAATTGTGATGACCATCTTCCACTCATCAAGTTTTCTTATAACAATAGCTTTCATGCTAACATTGTATGCTCCTATTGAAGCTTTGTATGGTAGGAGATGTAGGTCTTCGGTTGGGTGGTTTGAGTTCGAAGAGATGGCTTTGATTGACCCGGATTTGTTGTTGGAGGCCATGAAGAAGGTGAAGTTGATTAGGGAGAGGTTGAAAACTGTTTAAAGTTGCCAAAAGTCTTATTCGGATGTTAAGAAGAGAGATTTTGAGTTTCATGTTGATAATTGGGTGTATGTAAAGGTCTCACCCATGAAAGGTGTAATGCATTTTGGTAAGAAGGGTATGTTAAGTCCCCAGTATATAGGTCTTTATTGGATTATTGAGTAGATTGGAAATGTGGCTTATAGGTTAGATTTGCCTCCTGATTTGAGTTCTATTCTCCTGGTTTTCCATGTGTCTATGTTGAGGAAATTGATGGTGATCCTAGGACCATTATGCCTTTGGAAGGTGTTGAGGTTGAGGAGAACTTGACTTATGAGGAAGTTCAGGTTGAGATCTTGGATAAGCAAGTGAAGCAGCTTCGCAACAAGGATGTGGCTTTGATAAAGGAGCTTTACAAATATCAAAATGTGGAGAGTGCTACATAGGAGGCGAAGTTGGACATGATAAAATGATATCCCCATCTTTTCCAATCTACTCAAGCATAAGGTATTGGGTTCTTCCTATTCCAAGTTGTCCTAACTCTCTCACACTTATGTTTCATGACATGACATGGATGTATGTGCACATAAATATTTTAAAATGTTCTGAATGATTTAAAAATGTTTTTATGTTAGTTTTAATGACTTTAGGATTTTCAACTGATGAAATATGCATTGTATCTTACGTTTGAATGTTTCATGTTCAAGTCAACCCTTGTTCTAGCACATTCTATGACGAATGTCCCCATGGGGAGATGATGTGAGAACCCTAACTTGGTATGATGTTAATGGTGCTTGGAAATTAGTTCTAGAAAGTTTTGACCAGGGAGACACTTGGGCACCTCCACTGGACATGTGACTCACCATGGGCTATGTGGAGGAGCCTTGACGTGACCATTGGACTTGTATATCAAGAGTTAGATTTAACTATGAAGTTTAAGACCAAAGCATGCACCACATGAACCCTACATGGTTCATGTGGCACTTTATAGACTCTGTGGTGGCTTGTGTGAGCGGCCATGGCCTTGGAAAACCATATTTTTGCCAAGGATTCTACCACGTGAACCTCTCACAGATCGTATAACCACTTCACGGTCCGATGGTCCTTCGTATGGACATTGATATGAATTTTATAAGTATGGAATCACCATCTCGAAATTTTATCAGTGAAAGATTTTCTAAGTATGGCACCACAGAAGGGCACACGGTTTGTATGCCTTGGTACAGATCATGAGACCCTCCTACAGGACCCCTGGCAACATTTTCATATTCCTTTCATTAATGGCATTTTCGTAATTATGGATACTTCTAAGGCTCTTTTGTGACTTTCTATGCCATCCTAAGACATTCAAATGACCTATGTTCTTCTTCTCTCATTCAAATCCAAAATAGGCCACTTGTCCCTCTCTTTTTCCATTCTTCCTTCAATTTGTCTTTAGTGTTTTCAGGCTTGTCTGGACTTCGATTTTTGCAAACAAACTATGTAACACTATGGATTTCAACATTCCAGATCCAATGGTATGGTCAAAGTTTCCAACGGAGCTTCTTACGAAAAATTGATGGTCCCACCTCTTTTTATGCAACTTTTCACGAAAAGCCTCTGGGGGCTCAAATCACATCTGAACACCCCTGGTATAAAATGAAGGGTCAACACAGAAAAAATTTGACATTTTGGAGCTAATCGTACTATCAGAATTCTCATTCGAGGTATGGTTCCTGAGGACATTGACTAAGTGAACTATTAATCATTTCTAGCGGCTAAATTTTGCAATCCATGATATAATTGCACTAGACATGCTTTTAGCCTAATTCTTCCATTTTGGAGTTAATGGAATCGTCAGAATTCCATTTAGATGCCATTTATTTGGACTTTGCCCAAAAACTCATTTTACGAGTATAACTTTTGGGTGATCTCAAAAATCCACATAATTCCCGAATAACCCAACCAATAATCAACCCAATTATCCCAAGGTCACTATACACATGCTCAAGTCAACATATTAACGCAAAATCATAAAACTGACCCAGAGTGTCATTACAACATTGCCCACTAATAGAATTTTGATTTGCAAAAGTACGAATATAGGCATACATGCAGGCTCCAATCCACACCACGAGTATATAAGTCATAAGCATGTTTCGTATTCAGCAATAATTCAATAACACCCTTCCTATCGAGAAATCCCACCACCTGCCTATATAAAACAGCAAGTTTGTGTGGTAATTCTACAAGTAAGTCTCAAGAATCCACTATTTGTCCCTTCCGCTTAATCAGCAGACAAGTCACGAGGATTAATCGGCTAGACAAACTTATCCGTACTACATCATCAGATTTTCAGATAATCATGGATGTTCATAATTGTACTCGTGGTTTACATATACAGCTTTTACTCCATCCCTGGCTTCCTTATAAAAGTGATTCCAACAATCAACAACAAATGGCTGACAGGCTAACCAAATAATTGCGGACAATAGCTAATATGCACTCATTCACATGAAAGGCCAAAACCGCCTTTCCAATCCAATCGGCATCGCCTCTAACCACCCACCAATGCAGCAAATAGCCTACAGGCCACCCACTCAAATGGTTCTTTGTACTTACCTTCCTACCCAGACATTCTCATCTCATTTTTCAGACTTGATCCTTAATAGTTATTACCATTTATCCCCTCCTTCTATAACATCTAACAATTAAACCTTGGGAAGAACCGCAACATCAGCCATCAGTGCTTATAAAGCCACCAAATCCTTGCTATATAGCATAGTAGTCAGCCTGATATACACCATCAAGCACTCATAATGTCCATAAAAGATTTAGGTACAACCCTCCCTCCCCCCCAGAACATTTTCCACCAAAACCTCCCTTAACAATATTTGAACATCATTTAACTCAACAAAAACATTTAAGGAATACATGTAACTCATCTGGAATACATTGGCACACCATCGATACACAGAGAACAAGATGTATAGCAGAAAAAGCTAGAGGTAGGGCCAATTCAGATGCAGCCGGTCCAACCCATTTCGAAGCCCTAATAGGGCTGACATATTGGGCCCAAGCTCACCTTATCTTTCGATCTGCATGACTTCTCTCAGAGGTGACACCCACCAAACCGCTCTATCTCAAATCTCAAACTGTATAAATCGGTGTCCATGGCCAATATAACCCCAGTTGCCAACTCAGAGTTTTCCTCAATCTATCTCACCCACTCTGGACCTTAGCTAAGGCGTCCTATAAAAGTCTGTAGCATATGGGCCCTGCATTGTAGGATCAAACCAGCCAAAGCAACCACAAAATAGAAACAAGTCAGTCTGCCTACATGGGAAATATCAAAACCGATGCCATCCAACAATATCACTCAACCCGCGTATCAGAATCTCGAAGAATTATCATACTTACTCTCACGCTAATAAAAGGGACCTTCCACTACCTCAGTATCTAACCCAGGAAATCAGAAGTCATATTCAAACAAGCAATGGGCGGAGCAGTGCACCTAACATTATATAACCATAACCCAAGTACTAGGCAATCTGGGCATATAGTCAAGATTCCCACTGACAAGCTTAGCAAGAAATTCAAACAACACAGTCTCAGTCGGCTAACAATCACAACAAATCCCAGGGAAGAGTGGCCAATAGCTCAGCAAATAATATAACGAAATTCGATATAACAATAAAAAGACAAACTAAGCCTCCAGGCATAGCATCTATCTCATAATCTAGTGACCACAAAATTATAAGAATTGTATATTAACAAAACCACCACATCAAATCATGGCCATAGAGGTAAAAGGTGTATCCAAAGGAATAACTAACAGTCAGCCTCTCAAATATAGTGTACACCAGTATTAGACTACCCATTCTAGTAGGCAAGTATAAAAATGATCATATGTATAAATCACAAGGTTTGGTTTATATTTATCTACCAACAAGGCATAATCGTAACATAGGCAACAACTACTCAAAATCTCACCAGATACATATACTCATCAACATTAGAAAACCCAATGGGACAAACCAGTAGGTAAATAATCAAATACGGATATTCAAAAGGCACCAATGCTCAACCATACCTTCAAGATCTCTTGAAAGAGTGTTCACAACCCATATAACCTTTAACTAGATGCTGACGTATGGATATACATATCACAGAACTCCATCCCCAAAAACATCTCTCATAGCGCAATATATAGCCACTACCAATCGAGAATCGAGAGCACCATGAGGGTCTGTCACACCCCTCCCTGGGGTCGTGACCAGTGTCCGATTGGGGCACGTAATCACCTAATAGGTCGAATTCCTTTCCAATCTTATCCTAGGATTCTACCGAAATTTTGGCAGAGTTTCCTCTGTTTTACTGACTAACCTCACCTGCAGC
>JAOTQR010048751.1:0-14777 GCA_025774065.1 Solanum ossicruentum
GACCACCTGGGCCGCTTGCCGGGCGTCTCGCCGACCCACCCGTATGGTTTTTCAGGAATCTTTTCCTGGAACACCATGCAGCGCCAGAATTCGTGGGCTAACACCCACGAAAATTGGCCGAAATCGCCTGTTTTGCCTTCCTTGGGCCATAAAATCCTACCAGGGCCAAGCACACACTACACTGCACGCGCGTACGGGCCAGGCACTGCACTCATGCATGGTACTGCATGCACCCACGGCACGGCATGCACGCACGGCAATGCACGTACGCATGACACTACATGCACGTGTGTCGTGGTGCCCTGGTGCCTTTGATCCTGCGTGCCATGGTGCCTTGGTGCCGTGATCTCATGGTGTCTTGGTTCTATGGTGCCATAGTGCCACTGTTTCCACCGTGCCCTTGTGCGGCCCGCCAGGTTTATGCGCCCAACGCGCTACCGAGGTCGTCCGGGCGCACTGCCGATGCACATGGCGCAGGCACACTGCCGATGCACATGGCGCAGGCACACTGCCGATGTTCAGGGTGAGGGGCGCGCGGCACACTTTTACACATTTATATTAGAAAATAATGTTGCGTACCTCGTTTAGCCCAACCGATGCTCCAGAGTTAAAATTGACACTCACATCCATGGAGTTGGAACCCTAAAATCCTTTCTCTTTATCGCGTAATCACGGAAGAAGGATAAAAATTTCTTTGAAATTGGGGAAGGGAAAATGCCTCAATCTAGGTTTGATCCCATGTTCCTTTGGTCAAAAAGATAGTATCAAACCACCAAGCTATAGCCCGCGGATTCTGTCGCTGATTGGGGTTCCAGGAAAAGATTCTCAAAAAATCTAACGGGTAGGTCAGCAACGAGTTTGGAAAGCGGCTCAGGTGGCCCGGTGGCATTGGCTAGGGCCTGATAGGATTTTATGGCCCAAGGAAGGTGAAACAGGCGATTTCGGCCATTTTCCATGGGTGTTAGCCCACGGATTTTGGCGCTGCCTTGGGTTCCGAGCAAACATTCCCGAAATATCATACGGGTGGGTGAACAACAAGATCAGCAAGAGGCCCAGGTAGCTTGGGGGTATTGGTTGGGGCTTGGTAGGATTTTACAGCCAAGGAAGGCAAAACATGCGATTTCGGCTATTTTCAGTGGGTGTTCGCCCACGAATTCCGGCACGCCTGGGGTTCCGGGAAAAGATTCATGAAAAATCATATGAGTGGGTCGGCAATGAGCCTAGCAAGCGGCTCATCTGGTCCGAGGGCGTTGGCTGGGGCCTAGTAAGATTTTATGGCCTTAAGAAGGCAAAACAGGAGATTTCAGCCATTTTCCGTGGGTGTTAGCCCATGGATTATGGCGTTGCCTGGGGTTTTGCGAAAAGATTCCTGAAATATCATACAGGTAGTCAGCAATGATCCTGGCAAATAGCCCAAGTGTCCTAGGGGCATTCGTTGGGGCCTGGTAGGATATTATGGCCCAAGGAAGGCAAAACAGGCGATTTTGGCCATTTTCTGTGGGTGTTAGGCCACAGATTCTGGCACTGCCTAGGGTTTCGGGCAGAGATTCCCAAAATATTATATGGGTGGGTCGACAATGAGCCTGAATAGTGGCCTAGGTAGCCCGGGGGCATTGGTTGGGGCCTGGTAGGATCTTATGGCCCAAGGAAGGTGAAACAAGCGATTTTGGCCATTTTCCGTGGGTACTAGCCTACGAATTTTGGCGCTGCCTAGGGTTCCGCACAAAGATTCCAGAAAAATCATTCAGGTGGGTTGATAACGAGCGCGGCAAGCGATCCAGGTGGCCTGGGGGCATTGGCTGGGGCCTCGTAGGCCTTTATGGCCCAAGGAAGGCAAAACAGGCTATTTCGACCATTTTCCATGCGTGTTAGACCACGGATTCTCGCGCTGCCTGGGGTTCCATATAAAGATTCCCAAAAAGTGATATGGTTGCGTTAGCAACGAGCCCGACAAGTGGTCCAGGAGGCTCGAGGGAGTTGCTTTGGGCCTGGTAGGATTTTATGGCATAAGGAAGGCGAAACAGACAATTTCAGCCATTTTTCGTGGGTGTTAGCCTACAGATTCTGGCGCTGCCTGAGGTTCCGGGCAAAGATTCCCGAAAAATTACACGGGTGGGTCGGCAACGAGCACGTCAAGCAGGCGCAGGTGACCCGGGGGTATTGGCTGGGGCCTGGTAGGAGTTTATATCCCAAGGAAGGCAAAATAGGCGATTTCGGCCATTTTCCATAGGTGTCCACGGATTCTAGCATCTGCCTGGGGTTCTGGGCAAAGATTCCTAAAAATCATATGGATAGGTTGGCAACAAGCCCAGCAAGCGGCCCAGGTGTCTCGGGGGCTTTGGCTGGGGCCTGGTAGGATTTTATGTTCCAGGGAAGGCGAAACAGGCAATTTCAGCCATTTTCTGTGGGTGTTAGCCACGAATTCTAGCGCTGCCTGGGGTTCCGGGCAAAGAATCTCGAAAAATCTTACTGGTGGGTCGGCAACGAGCCCAGCAAGTGGCCTTGAAGGCCCGGGGGCATTGGATGGGGCCTGTTTAGATTTTATGGCCCAAGGAAGGCGAAACAGGTGCTTTCGGCCATTTCCATGGGTGTTAGCCCACGGATTCTGGCGCTGCCTGGGGTTTCGAGCAAAGATTTCTAAAACATTATACAAATGGATTATAAATGACCCCGGCAAGAGGCCCAGGTGGCCCGGGCGCATTGGTTTGGGCCAAGTAGCATTTTATGGCACAAGGAAGGCGAAACAGGCGATTTCGGCCATTTTCTGTGGGTGTTAGCACACGGATTCTGGTGCTGCCTGAGGTTCCAGGAAGATATTCCCAAAATATCATATAGTTGGGTTGACAATGAGCCTGGTGAGTGGACCAGGTCGCCCAGGGCATTGACTGGGGCCTGGTAGGATTTTATAGCCCAAGGAAGGTGAAACATGCGATTTTGGCCATTTTCCAGGGGTGTTCGCCCACAGATTCTGCCGCTACCTGGGGTTCCAGATAGAGATAGCAAAAAAATCATATGGGTTGGTCAGCGACAAGCCTGGCAAGTGGCCCAGGTGGCCATGTGGCATTGGCTAGGGCCTGGAAGGATTTTATGGCCCAAGTAAGGCGAAACAGGTAATTTCGGCTATTTTCCGTGTGTGTTAGCCCATGTATTCTTGCGCTTCCTTGGGAACTGGGAAAATATTCCCAAAATATCATACAGATGGATCAGCAATGAGCCCGGCAAGCGGCCTAGGTGGCCCAGGGGCATTGGCTAGGGCCTGGTAGGAATTTATGGCCCAAAGAAGGCAAAACACGCAATTTCGGCCATTTTTCTTAGGTGTTAGCCCACGGATTCTGGTGCTGCCAGGGGTTCCGAGCAAAGGTTCCCAAAACATCATACAGGAGGGTCGGCAATGAGCCCAGCAAGCAGCCTAGTTGGCCCGGGGGCATTGGCTGTGGCCTGGTAGGATTTTATGGCCCAAGGGAGGCGAAACAGACAATTTCAACCATTTTTCAAGCGTGTCAGCCTACATATTCCGGCGTTGCCTGGGCTTTTGGGCAAAGATTCTCGAAATATCACATAGGTAGGTTGGCAACGAGCCTGGCAAGAGGCCCAAATGCCCGAGGGCGTTGGCTAGGGCCCGGTAGGATTTTATGGCTCAAGGAAGGCGAAACAGGCGATTTCAGCTATATTTTGTGGGTGTTAGCCCAAGGATTCTGGTGCTGCTTGGGGTTTTGAGCAAAGAATCCCAAAAAATCATATGAATGAGATGACAACGAGCCCAAAAAGTGGCCCAGGTGGCCCGGGGGCGTTGGCTGGGGCCTGGTAGGATTTTATGGCCCAAGGAAGGCGAAATAAAGTGTTTTCAACAATTTTCCGTGGGTGTTAGCCATCCCACAAATTTTCGCGCTGACTAGAGTTTTGGGAAAAGATTCTCGAATAATCATATGGGTGGTTCGGCAATGAGCCCGACAGGCGACCAAGATGGCCCGGGGGCTTTGGCTGGGGCCTGGTAGGATTTTATGGCCCAAGGAAGGCGAAACAGGCGAATTCAGCCATTTTTTGTGGGTGTTAGCCCACGGATTCTGGCGCTGCCTGGAGTTTCGGGGCAAAGATTCCCAAAAGGTCATGCGGATGGGTTGGCAACGAGCCCGAAAAGCGGCCCAAGTGGCCCGAGGGCATTGGCTAGGGCCTGGTAGGATTTTTTTGCCCAAGGAAGGAGAAACAGGAGATTTCAGCCATTATTCGTGGGTGTTAGCCCACAGATTCTAGTGCTGCCGAGGGTTTCGGGCAATGATTTTTGAAAAATCATGCGGGTGGGACGACAACGAGTCTGAAAAGTGGCCCACTTAGCTCGAGGGCGTTGGCTGGGCCCTGGTAGGATTTTATGGCTCAAGGAAGGTGAAACAGGCAATTTTGACCATTTTCCATCGGTGTTAGCCCACGGATTCTGGCGCTGCCTGGGGTTCTGGGCAAATATTCCCGAAAATTCATAAGTGCGGGTCTGCAACGAGCCTGGCAGATGATCCAAGTGGCCTTGGGGAGTTGGTTGGCACCTAGTAGGATTTTATGGCCCAAGGAAGGCGAGACAGGTGATTTCAGCTATTTTCTGTGGTTGTTAGCCCAAGGATTCTGGCGCTGCTTGGGGTTCTGAGCAAAGAATATAGAAAAAACATATGGGTGGGTCAGCAACAAGCCCGATAAGCGGCCCAGGTATCCTGGGGGCGTTAGGTGGGGCCTGGTAGGATTGTATGGCCCAAGGAAGGCAAAACAGGCGATTTCGGCAATTTTTCGTGGGTGTTACCCACAGATTCGGGCGCCGCCTGGTGTTCCAGGCACAGATTCATGAATAATCATATGGGCAGCTTAAAAACGAGCCCAGTAAGCAGCCCAGATGGCCCGGGGGGCATTTGCTGGGGCCTGTTAGGATTTTATGGCCAAAGAAAGGCAAAACAGGCGATTTCGTCCATTTTTCATGTTTGTTAGCCCACGGATTCTGGCGCTGCCTGGGGTTCCTGGCAACGATTCCTGAAAAAGCGTATAGATGGGTCGGTAACGAGCCCGGCAAGTGGCCTAGGTGGCCCGTAGGCATAGGCTAGGGCCTGGAAGGATTTTTTGGCCCAAAGAAGGCAACACAGGCGATTTTGACCATTTTTCGCAGGTATTAGCCCCCGAATTCTGGCGCTGCTTGGTGTTCCGGGCAAAGAATCGTGAAATATTATACTGGTGGGTCGGTAACGAGCCCGGAAAGTGGCCTTGGAGGTCCAGGGGTGTTGGCTGGGTCCTAGTCGGATTTTAAGGCCCAAGGAAGGTGAAACAGGCGATTTCGGCCATTTTCCATGGGTGTTAGACCACGTGTTATGGCGCTGCCTGGGGTTTCGAGAAAATATTTCAGAAAAATTATACAAGTGGGTTGGAAATGATCCTGTCAAGAGGCCTAGATGGCATCAGAATGATGGTTGGGGCCAGGTAGGATTTTATGGCCCAAGGAAGGTGAAACAAGCGATTTTAGCCATTTTTCGTGGGTGTTTGCCCACAGATTCTGGTGCTGCCTGGGGTTCAAGGAAAATATTCCGAAAAAATCATACAGGTGGATTGTCAATGATCCCGACGAGTGGACTAGGTGGCCCGGGGCGTTGGCTGGGGCCAGGTTGGATTTTATGGCCCAAGGAAGGTGAAACAGGTGATTTCGGTGATTTTTCGAAGATGTTACCCCACGAATTCTGGCGCTACCTTTGGTTCCGGGTAGAGATTCCCAAAAAATCATATGGGTGGGTCAGCAACGAGCCTGGTAAGCGGCCCAGGAAGCTCGAGGGCGATGGCCGAGGCCTGGTAGGATTTTATGGCCTAAGGAAGGTGAAACAAGCGTTTTCGGCAATTTTTCGTGGGTGTTAGCCGTCCCACAGATTCTGGCACTGTTTGGAGTTTCGTGCAAAGATTCTCGAATAATCATATGGGTAGGTCGGCAATGAGCCTGGCAGGTGGCCCAGATGGTCCAGGGGCATTGGCTGGGGCCTGGTAGGATTTTATAGCCTAAGGAAGGCGAAACAGGCGAATTCGGTAATTTTCCGTGGGTGTTAGCCCACGGATTCTAGCGTTGCCTGGGGTTCCGGCAAAGATTCCCAAAAAGTTATACTGATGGGTTAGAAACGAACCCAACAAGTGGCCCATGTGGCCCGGGGGAATTGTCTAGGGTCTGGTAGGAATCTTTGGCCCAAGGAAGGCGAAATTGGCGATTTCGACCATTATTCGTGGGTGTTAACGCACGAATTCTGGCGCTTCCTGGGGTTTCGGGCAAAAATTCCCAAAACATCATATAGGAGGGTCGACCATGAGCCTAGCAAGCGGCCTAGTTGGCCCGGGGGCGTTGGCTGGGGCCTGGTAGGATTTTATGGCCAAGGAAGGCAAAACAGGCGATCTCGACCATTTTCCATGGGTGAAAACCCACGGATTCAGGCGCTGCCTAGGGTTTCAGGCAACAATTCCAGAAATATCACACAAGAGGGTTGAAAATGAGCTTGGAAAGCTGCCTAATTGGACGGGGGGCATTGACTGGGGCCTGGTAGGATTTTATAGCCCAAGGAAGGCGAAACAGGCGATTTCGACCATTTTCCATGGGTGTTAGCCCACGAATTCTGGCAATGCCTGGGGTTTCGAGCAAATATTCTCGAAAAATCAAATGGGTGGGTGGGAACGAGCCCGGCAAGTGGCCCGGCGGCATTGTCTAGGGCCTGGTAGGATTTTTTGGCCGAAGGAAGGCGAAACAGGCAATTTCGGCCATCATTTGTGGGTGTTAGCCCACAGATTCTGGTGTTGCCTGGGATTCTGGGCAAAGATTCCCAAAAATCAAACGGGTGGATCAGTAACGAGATCAAAAAGCGGCCCACGTGGCTCGAGGGCGTTGGCTGGACCCTGGTAGGATTTTATGGCCCAAGGAAGGGGAAACTGGTAATTTCGGCCATTTTCTATAGGTGTTAGCCCACAGATTCTGGCGCTGCCTGGGGTTCCGGGTAAAGGTTCCCAAAAAGTGATACGGTTGAGTCGACAATGAGCCCAGAAAGTGGACCTGATGGCCCGGGGGCGTTGGATGGGGCCTGGTAGGATTTTATGGCCCAAGAAATGCGAAACAGGCGATTTCGGCCATTTTCCATAGGTATTAGCCCACGAATTCTGGTGTTGCCTGGGGTTCCGAGCAAAGATTCCCAAAAAATTATAAGTGTGGGTCGAAAATGAGCTCGGAAAGCGACCCAGGTGGCCTTGGGGAGTTGGTTGGGGCCTGGTAGGATTTTATGGCGAAGGCGAAACAGGCGATTTGGGCATTTTTCATGGGTGTTAGCCCACGAATTTTGTCACTGTCTGGGTTTCCGGTAAAATATTTCCAAAAAGTCATACGATTTGGTCGGCAATGAGCTCGGCAAGCACCCAGTGGCCTTGGGGCATTGGCTGGGGCCTGGTAGGATTTTATCGCCCGAGGAAGGCTAAACAGGTGATTTCGACCATTTTCCGTGGGTGTTACCCTATGGATTTTGGCGTTGCCTGGGGTTCCAGGAAACAATTCCCAAATATTCATACGGGTGGGTCAGCAATGAGCCAAGCAAGCGGCTGAAGTGGCCCGGGGGCATTGGCTGGTGCCTGGTAGGATTTTATGGCACAAGGAAGGCAAAAAAGGTGATTTAGGCCATTTTTCGTGGGTGTTAGGCCACGAATTCTGGCGCTGCCTGGGATTTTGAGAAAAGATTCTCGAAAAATAATATGAGTTGGTCGGTAATGAGCTCGACAAATGGCCCAAGTGGCTTGGAGTGTTGGCTTGGGCCTGGTAGGATTTTATGGCCCAAGAAAGGCGAAATAAGCGACTTCAACCACTTTCCATGGGTGTTAGCCCACGAATTCTGGCACTGCCTGGGATTCCGAACAAAGATTCCAAAAAATCATATCGATGGATCAGCATCGAGCCCGACAAGCAACCTAGGTGGCCAAGGGGCATTGGCTGGGGGCCTGGTAGGATTTTATGGCCCAAGAAAGGCAAAATAGGAGATTTCGGTAATTTTTCATGGGTGTTAGCCCACGGATTCTGGCGCTGCCTGGTGTTCTAGACAAAGATTCCCGAAATATCATACGGGTGGGTTGCCAGGGAGCCTAGCAAATGGGCCAGGTGGCCCGTGGGTGTTGGCTAGGTCCTGGTAGGACTTTATGGCCTAAGGAAGGCATAACAGGCAATTTTAGCCATTTTCCGTAGGTGTTAGCCCACGGATTCTGGCGCTGCCGGGAGTTTCGGGAAAAGAATCCCGAAATATCATATAGGTGGGTCAAAAACGATCCCGGCAAGCGACCAAGGTGGCCCGAGGGCGTTGGCTGGGCCTAGAAGTATTTTATGGCCTAAGAAAGGCGAAACAGGCAATTTTGACCATTTTTCGTGGGTGTTAGCCCACAAATTCTGGCGCTGCTTAGGGTTCTGGGCAAAGATTCCAGAAATATCATACGGGTGGGTTGGAAACGCGCCCAACAAGCGGCCTAGGTGGCTCGGGGGCGTTGGCTAGGGCCTGGTAGGATTTTATGACCCAAGGAAGGTGAAAAAGGCGATTTCAGCAATTTTTCGTGGGTGTTAGCCTACGGATTCTAGCGCTGCCTGGGGTTCCGAGCAAAGATTCCTGAAAAATCATATGGGTGGATTCGTCAACGAGCCCGACAAGCGACCCAGGTGGCCCAGGGGCATTGGCTGGCGCCTGATAGGATTTTATGGCCCAAGGAAGGCGAAACATGCAATTTTGGCCTTTTTCGTGCCCACGGATTCTGGTGCTGCCTGGGGTTTCGGGCAAAGATTCCCGTAAAATCATATGGGTGGGTCAGCAACGAGCCCAACAAGCGGCCTAGGTGGCTTGGGGGCGTTGCCTGGGGCCTGGTAAGATTTTATGGCCCAAGGAAAGCAAAACTAGCGATTTTGGCCTTTTTCTGTGGGTGTTAGCCCACAGATTCTGGCGTTGCCTGGGCTTCTGGGTAAAGATTCCCAAGAAATCATATGGTTGGGTCGGCAAGCGGCCAAACAAGCGGACCAGTTGGCCTGGGGTCCTTGGCTGGGACCAAATAGGTGATTTCAGCCATTTTTCGTGGGTGTTTTCCCACGGATTCTGGCGCTTCTTGGGATTTCGGCCAAAGATTCCTGATAAATCAAATGAGTGGGTCGGTAACAAGCTAGGCAAGCGGTCCAAGTGGCCCGAGGGCGTTGTCTGGGGCCTGGTAGGATTTTATTGCCCAAGGAAGGCGGAAGAGGTGATTTCAGCCATTTTCCATGGTTGTTAGCCCACGGATTCTGGCGCTGCCTGGGGTTCTGGGTAAATATTCCAAAAAAACCATAAAGGTAAGTTGGCAACGAGGCCGACAAGTGGCCTAAGTGGCCCGGGGGCATTGGCTGACGCCTGGTAGGATTTTATGGTGCAAGAAAGGCAAAACACGCAATTTTGGCCATTTTTTGTGGGGTGTTAGCCCACGAATTCTGGTACTGCCTGGGTTTTCGAGCATATATTCCCAACAAATCATACGGGTTGGTCGACAATGAGTCTGGAAAGCGGCCCAGCTGGCCCGGGGCGTTGGATAGGGCCTGGTAGGAGTTTGTGGCTCAAGGAAGGCGAAAGAGGCGATTTTGGCCATTTTTGCCCATGGATTCTGGCGCTGCCTGGGGTTATGGGCAAATATTCCTAATAAGTCATACGAGTGGGTTGACAACAAGCTTGGGAAGAGGCCCAGGTGGCCTAGGGCATTGGTTTGGGCCTGGTAGGATTTTATGGTCCAAGAAAGGCGGAAGAGGTGATTTCGGCCATTTTAGGGGGGTGTTAGCCCACTGATTCTGGCGCTGCATGGGATTCCAGGCAAAGATTCCGAAATAATCATACGGGTGGGTCTAAGTGTCCCAGGGGTGTTGGCTGGGGCCTTTTAGGATTTTACGGCCCAAGGAAGGCAAAACAGGCGATTTTGGCCATTTTCCGTGGATATTAGCCCATGGATTCTGGTGCTACCTAGGGTTCCGAGCAAAGATTCTTGAAACATCATATGGATGGGTCGGCAACGAGCCTAAAAAGCGTCCTAGGTGGCTAGGAGGCATTGGCTGGAGCCTGGTAGGATTTTATGGACCAAGGAAGGCGAAACAGGCGATTTCGGCCATTTTTCGTGGGTGTTAGCCTATGGTTCTGGCGCTGTCTGGGTTTTCGGGAAAGGATTTCGAAAAAATCATATGGGTGGATTGTCAATGAGCCCGGCAAGCGGCACAGGTGGCCCAGGCGCGTTGGCTGGGGCCGGGTAGGATTTTATAGCCCAAGGAAGGCGAAACATGCGATTTCAGCCACTTTCCATGGGTGTTAGCCCACGGATTCTAGCTTTGCCTGAGGTTCCAGAAAAAGATTCCCCAAAACTCATATGGGTGGGTTGGTAAGGATCCCTACAAGCGGCACAAGTGGCTCGATGGAGTTGACTGGGGCCTGGTAGGATTTTATGGCCCAAGGAAGGCAAAACATGCGATTTCAGACTTTTTTCATCGGTGCTAGCCCACGAATTCTGGCGCTGGCTTGGGTTCCGAGTAAAGATTCCTGAAAAATAAAACAGGTGGGTCAGCAACGAGCCCAGCAAGCGGTCCAGGTGGCCTGGGGGCGATGGCTGGGGCCTGGTAGGATTCTATAACCAAAGGAAGGTGGAAGAGGTGATTTCGGCCATTTTTCATGGGTGTTAGCCCATGAATTCTGGCGCTGCCAGGGGTTCCTGGCAAAGATTATGGAAAATCCATAAGGGTGAGTCAGCAACGAACTCGGCAAGCGGCTTATGTGGCCCGGGGGCATTGGCTAGAGCCTGGTAGGATTTTATGGCCCAAGGAAGGCAAAACAGGCTATTTCGGCCATTTTCTGTTGGTGTTAGCCCACGGATTCTGGCGCTGCCTGGGTTTCCGGGCATAGATTCCCAAAAAATCATACGGGTGGGCAGGCAATGAGCCTGGAAAGCAGCCCAGATGGCCCTAATTTTTTGGCCCATGGAAGGCGAAACAAGCGATTTCGGCCATTATTCGTGGGTGTTAGCCAACGAATTCTGGCGCTGCCTGGGGTTCCAGGAAAAGATTCCCGACAAATAAAATGGGTGGGCCGACAACGAGCTCGGCAAGTAGCCCAGGTGGCCTGGGGCGATGGCTGGAGCCTAGTATGATTTTACGGCCCAGGGAAGGCAAAATTGGTGATTTCGACCATTTTCCGTGGGTGTTAGCCCACCAATTATGGCGCTGCCTGGGGTTCCAGGTAAAGATTCTCGAAAAATCATACTAGTGGGTCGGCAACGAACCTAGCAAGCGGCCCAGGTAGCCAGGGACATTAGATTGGGCCTGGTAGGATTTTATGGCCCAAGGAAGGCAAAACAGGCGATTTCAGCCATTTTTCGTGGGTGTTAGCCCACGGATTCTGTCGCTGCCTGGGGTTCCAGGCAAAGTTTCCCAAAAAATCACATGGGTGGGTCGAGGACCAGGCCACCAAGCAGCCCAGGTGGCCCGACAGCGTTGGCGGGTGCGTAGTAGGATTTTATGGCCCAAGGAAGGCGAAACAGGCGATTTCATTCATTTTTCGTGGGTGTTAGCCCACGGATTCTGGCGCTGCCTGGGGTTCCGAGCAAAGATTCCTGAAAATCATATGGCTGGGTCAATAAGAGCCCAACAAGTGGCCCAAGTGGCTCGAGGGCATTGGCTAGAGCCTGGTAGGATTTTATGGCGTAAAGCGAAACAGGTGATTTCAGACATTTTCCGTGGGTGTTAGCCCACGGATTTTGGAGCTTCCTAGGGTTCCGGGAAAAGATTCCCAAAAAATAATACAGGTGGGGCAGCAATGATCCCGGCAAGCGGCCCAGGTGGTCCGGGGGCATTGGCTAGGGCCTGGTAGGATTTTATTGCCCAAGGGAGGCAAAACAGGCGATTTTGGTCATTTGTCATGGGTGTTAGCCCACGGATTTTGGCGCTGCCTAGGTTTCCGGGCAAAGATTCCCAAAAAATCATACGGGTGGGTTGGCAACGAGCCCGTCAAGCAGCCCAGGTGGCCCGGGGGTGTTGGCTGGGGCCTGGTAGGATTTTATTCCCCAAGGAAGGCAAAACAGGCGATTTTGGCCATTTTCTGAGGGTGTTAGCCCATGGATTATGGCGCTGCCTGGGGTTCTGGGTAATGATTCCCAAATAATCATACGGGTGGGTTGGTAACGAGTCCGGCAAGTGACTCAGGTAGCCCGGGGGCGTTGGCTATGGCCTGGTAGGATTTTATGGCCCAAGGAAGGCAAAACAGGCTATTTCGGCCATTTTCTGTGGGTGTTAGCCCACGAATTCTGTGCAAAGATTACCTAAAAATTATGCGGGTGGGTCAGCAACGAGCCTTGAAAGTGGACATGTAGGTGTTGGCTGGGGCCTAGTAGGATTTTATATCCCAAGAAAGACGAAATAGGCGATTTCGGCAATTTTCCGTGGCTGTTAGCCCACAGATTCTGGCACTGCCTTGGTTCCCAGTAAAGATTCTCAAAAAATAATACGGGTGGGTCAGTAACGAGCCCGGCATGCGGCCTAGGTGGCCCGGGGGGGTTGATTGGAGCCTGATAGGATTTTATGGCTCAAGCAAGGCGAAACAAACGATTTTCACCATTTTTCGTGGGTGTTAGCCCACGGATGGCGCTACTTGGGGTTCTGGGCAAAAGATTCCCAAAAAATCATACTAGTGGGTCAGCAACTAGCCCGATAAGCGGCCTAGGTGGCCCGAGGGCGTTGGATGGGGCCTAGTAGGATTTCATGGCCTAAGGAAGGTGAAACAGGCGATTTCGAACATTTTCCATTAGTTTTAGCCACTGCTTCTAGCTCTGCCTGGGGTTCCGGTAAAAGATTCTCGATAAATAATACGGGTGAGTCGACACGAGCTCGGCAAGCGACACAAGTGGCCTGGGGGCGTTGGCTACGGCCTGGTAGGATTTTATGGCCCAAGGAAGGCGAAACAGGCGATTTCGACCATTTTTCGTGGGTGCTAGCCCACGGATTCTAGCGTTGCCTGGGGTTTCGGGCAAAGATTCTTTAAAAATTATACAGATGGGTTTGCAACGAGCCCGGCAAGCAGCCTAGGTGTTCCGGGCGCGTTGGCTGGGGCCTGGTAGGATTTTATGGCCCAAGGAAGGCGAAACAGGAGATTTCGGCCATTTTCTATAGGTGTTAGCCCACGGATTCTAGCGCTGCCTGGGGTTCCAGGAAAAGATTGCCAAAAAATCATAGGATAGGTCGGCACGAGCTCGAAAAGCGGCCCAGGGACATTGGCTAGGGCTTGGTAGGATTTTATGGCCCAAGGAAGGCAAAAAAGGCGATTTCGGCTATTTTTCGTGGGTGTTAGCCCACAGATTCTGGCGCTGCCTGGGGTTCCGAGTAAATATTCCCGAAAAATCATACGGGTGGATCGACAACGAGCCCGGCAAGTGGCCCAGGTGGCCCGGGAGCGTTTGCTGGGGCCTAGTAGGATTTTATGGCCCAAGGAAGGCGAAACAGCGATTTCAGACTATATCGTGGGTGTTAGCCCATGGATTCTGGCGCTTCCTGGGGTTCCGGGAAAAGATTCCAACAAATAATACAGGTGGGTTGGTAATGATCTCGGCAAGCGGCCCAGGTGGCCCAGGGGCGTTGGTTGGGGCCTGGTAGGATTTTATTGCCCAAGAAAGGCGAAACAGACGATTTCGGCCATTTTTCGTGGGTGTTAGCCCATGGATTTTGCCACTGCCTGGGTTTCCGAGAAAAATTCCAGAAAAATCATACAGGTGGGTTGGCAATGAGCCCAGCAAGCGGCCTAGGTGGCCCGGGGGCGTTGGCTGGGGCCTGGTAGGATTTTATGGCCCAAGAAAGGAGAAACAGGCGATTTCGACCATTTTTCGAGGGTGTTAGCCCAAGGATTCTGGCGCTGCCTGGAGTTTCGAGCAAAGATTCCCAAAAAATCATACCGGTGGATCGACAACGAGCCTAGCAAGCGGCCCAAGTGGCCCAGGAGTGTTGGCTGGGGCCTGATAGGATTTTATGGCCCAAGGAAAGCGAAACAGCCGATTTCGGCCATTTTCCGCGGGTGTTAGCCTACGAATTCTGGCGCTGCCTAGGATTCCAGGTAAAGATTTTCGAAAAATCATACAAGTGGGTCAGCGAGGGCGTTGGCTGGGGCCTGATAGGATTTTATGGCCCAAGGAAGAGGAAAACAAGCAAGTTCGACCATTTTCCGTTGGTGTTAGCCCACGAATTCTGGCGCTGTCTGGGGTTCCGAGCAATGATTCCCGAAAAATTATACGGATGGGTTGGAAACAAGCCCGACAAGTGAAGGTGAAACAGGCTATTTTGGCTATTTTCCGTGGGTGTTAGCTCATGAATTCTGGCGCTGCTTGGGGTTCTGGGCAAAGATTCCTGAAAAATCATACGAGTGGGTCGGCAACGAGCCCGGCAAGCGACCCAAGTCGCCCAGGGGCGTTGGTTGGGGCCTGGTAGGATTTTATCGCCTAAGGAAGGCGAAACAGGTGATTTCGGTCATTTTCCGTGGGTCTTAGCCTACTGATTCTGGAGATGTCTAGGGTTCCGGGCAAAGATTCCCAAAATACCTAGAAATACTCCGAGGATCGAGCCGACACTATGAAATTAACTCAGGCCCTCACAGACGAATTTGTAATAAACTTATGAAAAAATTGATTGAAAGTCGTACTACCCAAATTTAGGGGTGTACATGGTGCGGATTGGTGCGGATTTTTTAAAAACCAAACCAAACCATTAAATGTGGTTTTTTTAATAT
>JAOTQR010048800.1:0-14772 GCA_025774065.1 Solanum ossicruentum
TGTAGGACTGTATATGTAGCATATGACATGTAGATA
Organism: Solanum ossicruentum; assembly: GCA_025774065.1. NCBI lineage: Eukaryota > Viridiplantae > Streptophyta > Magnoliopsida > Solanales > Solanaceae > Solanum > Solanum ossicruentum. The sequence goes on from JAOTQR010048800.1 coordinate 37, forward strand.
ATCATATAAGACAATATGACAATGAAAAAGAGTACATTACAAAAATAATGAAATGTGTATGAAATGAAACAACTCGTGAACATTATTTAGTAACAAGAACTCATGTAACTTGGTATACAAGCATGTATGCAGATTTGAAAGTGACCATGTAAGGAAGTATGTGAACACGTCAAAGAATGGAGACACGGTTAATAGTTGTGTTGGAGTTAGCAAATACCTTTATGTACCAAGGAGAAATCTATGTTTCATGCCAAGTGATACGAAATCAAGTAGCCTTACATACCTTGTTGTCTGACCTTGTTACTACCTCAAAATAACCTTCCCTTCCAATAAATACTTATCTACAACATAGTAAGGGATAAAACTAACATTAGCAGCCAATAGACACATTTTGGCAGCCCAATTACATAACAAAACAACACATGGGCAGCAAGCGTTTAATTAGCGAGTCCAGGCGTTTCTTCAACCTTTTCACCTATAACCATATTTTCGAACAACCATTCTTATGTACATGTCATATACATTTTGTTTAAGACTCTTGAAAGTCTTAACAACCCACAAAGCACAACACATAACAATTTCACACAACCTAAAAATGGACAGCATAACATTACCTTCCTTCGCTACATTTTAACGTCGACAACTCCAAACCTATTCCAAATCTAACCAAACTATTCTAGAAACATTAAAGCATGTAAATAGACCTAAAAATGTCTTATAACAGCACTTAAGAAGTAATGAAGGACGTGGGCTAATAGCCTTGTATACAACAGCCCGCAAGTTCCAATCAACATGACGCATAAGTTAATCCAATAAAACGCGCTTGTTAAATGAAACCAAAATCAGGGCAACAACCTTAGGGTGATAAGTACAACTCAAACCACATTAATAACATCAATTTCTCTTCATAATAAAGCTCATAAACCATAGAGAAGTCACCAAAACAAAAGAAAAATGTGCAGCAACTTTCAAAACAGAATCTGTCTAAATTTTCCAACACCAACATACTAGCATATACTTCTTGTTTCTCATAAGAAAACCATATTAAACACATGTATAAACTTACTTATCACTACCTTCAAGGTATAGGGCTTATCCAAGAACCCTAGAAGTCCCTTTTAGCTGCTTCACAAAGTGAAGAAAAGTTGAGAGAACTTTAGAGACAAATCGGTTTTTTTTTGTGAGTTCAAGTGAACAATTACTTTGTGGGAGCTGCTTTGACCCTTTTTAAGGTGTGATTTTGGCCAAATTAATGAGTCATTCTCAGCCTTATTTCACCAAGTAGGTGATGCAGCTCCTTTCTCCTTTCTTTTGGGGCTCCAAATTGGTTGGACTTAGGCTGCCTATTTTCAGCATTCTTCTTCACTTGGGTTGGGCCTAAAGTATCCAAGAACTTGTGATGTCTTAGGGCACTTTTAATATCCTCCTTGGGCTAATCATATAGTCCATTTATGATGCTAAAACATGTGCCAAAGTTACACCCCTAACACGGACTTTATTCATAATAGAACTTGGACAAATTCGACGTCGAGCCTCGTCTCCGTTTAACTAACAAATTTAAGATAAGCAACTAAGTGACTCACCTGCTAGCTTCCTAAGTCCTACGAGCACCTAAATTCTCTCACTTAATTTAACGTTGTAATCCTCTCAATTCGACACAAAATATGTATACACTCGACCCTCTTAAGAGTTGGACAAACGTATAGCCCATTAATAGGGAATTCAAGCACTTTTAAAAATTGGTGCTAATTTGACCAAACCACATCATGCTTCATTTGAATTGTACTAGTATTGTAAGATGTGGGGTGTTACACTTAAGGCCTAGTAGTAACACGACGAATGAAAGACCTGGAGGCACCTTATCAAGCTTCTTAGCATTCATTAGGCAATTATAGTTGTTGAACATGGTGAAAGCAGAATTTAAAATTGGGGAATGTGATTAAGGGAAACATTAAATCATTAAAATCATAGAAAAACAACAACTCAAACTTGAAATCATATCATCTAAACTTACCATCTACATAAAGACTTGGAGAAGGCTAAGACATACCCAAAGCTCCCCTCAAGTGTAAAAGTCATGGAAAACAACATAGAAAGTAAAAGTCTTAAAATGGGTAAATGCCTAAAATACAAATAGCATGAAGAAGGAGGTGTAGTACCCGAACTAGAGGACTCGACAAAGCTACTAGTCTCAAAAGTCTGAAGCTAGCACGTGCCGGTGAAAGAGGAGACGCGCTAGTCCATATATGGTGACATCATGTAGGCAAAATATGCGTTCATACATTTAAATTGACTAAGTATGTGAGATGCGAATGTGACATAAAGAAACTAAAATGTTATCATTCAAGGAATTATAATGCCATCATGCATGAAATTATAGTGTCATTGTTGAAAAAACACATAACCATAGCCAAGGAGTAAAGCTCAATATCCAATAAAACATCAATACAACATATGAACCAAGCTTAGAGTAAAATAAATAACATTTTCTTAACTTTCTTGGAGGAGACAATAACAAATATTTGAGACCATATGAGCTACTACATAGAATGCAACATAATTCTCGACGTTGCCACGAGGAATCCACTTGCCGGGTAGAGCTCAATCAACTTATGCATGCATATCTTAACTTAAACTTTGCTATTGTGGATGCACTAGCCTTATCCTACAAGAGATCCTATGGTGACACATAGTTAATGAGACACGAGGTTGCTACTAAGGTTCCCTTATCAAACCCACTTCAATGCCCCATTCGGTGCTAAGTCAATCCTACGGAGTATTTTAAAACGTTAGTGCGGTCATGAAATAATAAGTTGGAAACATAAGTAAAATCATATAGGAATAGCTTATTGACATAGAAATCACTTAAGTGACAATTATCCTTTCAAGTTGAGGTCCATCTGAAACATCATTAAAGGGCTTCATGACCTGCTTGTAACTTTCACGATATTTATAGCTTTACACATACTTTAAGGATCTTATTACTAACATCATTTCGGACTCATCTTGAATCTAGTGGGTTTGTGTAATGAACTTTAAAAAAAAAATCATGATTCAAGAGTATTATGCAGTATCATGGTGAAATTCATCAAGTTAAAACTATATAAAAATAGCTCACTGCATCAAATTAAAACTCTAGATAAAGAAATCATGAAATTCAACTTTAAAACCATAGAAACTCAGAGTATATCATTACACTTCATTATTAGAGTCAAAATAACTGAAAATATATGATTAAATCATTTGAAACATGCTCATGGAATTTATAAAAATTTCATAACTTGAAGAAAAGGTAAAATATAAGATGACTTTGTGGGTGAAAGGAACTCATAAATCAACTCACGTATCTGATAGAAGACCTTAAGGAAAAGCTTAAAAGTTAGGAGGAGAGAACTATTGAAAATCCTAGCCCTTGTTGCCTTGTCTTTGGGAGAATTCTTACCTTTGAAATTTTGAGGGGATTAGAGTGGGAGAGAATGAGAGTGTTTAAGAGGGATGGGCTAATATGGGTAGATTTAGGTTGCAAAATGACATAGTTTTTGTCAAATGGAAAAGGGAAAGGTCGAAAATACCTTTTACTAAAATATTTAGATCCAAACCACGACCCCTGTTTATGGGTCATAGAATGGTCTATGAGTCGTAGAATGAGGGTTTTATCCTGTTTAATTTTTTATCTTCTGAAACATCTCTGAATCACAAAGTACGACCTCAATCTACGACTCATAGAATAAACTACGGTTAGTAGAATTCTTTCGTGGTTCATTTCGTACATAGCAAAATTCTCAAACTTAGGACCTCAACAATTAGTCCATTTAAAACTTGTAAAATGAACTATGACTTGTCCTGTTTATTCGTAGTTCAAGTTCAAAAATCTAATTTCTCAGCAACCCAAGACCCTAACTCACGAACCACTTTACAGTCCATAGTTCCATTTATAGACCTTAAACACCCCTTGTATATTGCCCCCAACACTTGTTCAAATTTTAATCAAGGTTGAAACCATCCATAAGCTTTTTTTAAATGGTTTGAACCACGATCACGTAAATAAGTCTAGTACTTTTGGCCTGCACATTTTCAGTTCCACTTCTTCTCCACTTTTCTATTTTCTAACTTGCAGACCTTACAATATCTCTCCCTTGGAAATATTCATCCTCAAATGTGCTAAATACCAACTCTAAGGGATTAAAGAAGCATCTCACAACCTAAAATAAATGCAAAAATGCAATTTAAACTTCTTTTTTCACAAAATCTTCAAACTCATTCTTTAAATATCATTCAAAAATAGTTCTAAAGATACGCTAACATGCATAAATGACATGAAAACTGAGATGCAAGGAATTTGAGGTCTTTAGGGAAGAGGAACATAGTATTATAGGATTGAATATAGTTGAAAATATGAGGGTATTTTTTTATTATATCCACTTCTGCTTCCTACATTGCACTTTCAACTTGTTGGTTCCTCCAAAGAACCTTAACGGATACAACCTCTTTATTTTTTGATATCTTCACTTGTCGGTCTAGGATCTCAATTAGAGCTTCTCATAAGTCAAGTTCTCTTCAACACTTACATCCTTCTACAGAACATTGGAGTACGGATCACCTATGAACCCTCAATATCGACACATGGAATACATGATAAATTATGTTCATATCCAATAGCAATTCCAATTCAAAGCCACCATTCAACCTTCCTAACAATTTTAGAAGGCCCTACATACCAGGGGCTCAATTTTTCTTTCTTGTAAACCATACCACACTCTTCATGGGTAACACCTTTGAATAGACCCAATCATCAATATTAAACTTGAGGTCTCTTCTCCTAACATTTGAGTATGCCTTTTTATGACACTGTGTTCTCCTCAACTTCTCCCTTGTGAGCTTCACCTTCTACATAGCATCTATGACCAAATCAGATCCTAGTAAGGCCATCTCACCAACTTGAATCAGCCTATTAAAGATCTACATTGTCTCCAATACAAGGCTTCAAACGATGTCATCTCAATGCTAGAGTGATAACTATTGTTGTAGGTGAACTCAATAAGGGGTAAGTGGTCATCCCAACTCCCTTTGAACTCTAACACACAAGCCCTCAACATATCTTCAAGTTCTTGAATTATCCTCTCAATTTGTCCACCAATTTGGGGATGGAAGACGATACTTAACTTTACCTTAGTACCAAGATACCTTTTAAATGACTTCCAAAAGTGAGAGGTGAATTGAGCACCATGGACTGATATGATGGAAATGGAACCCCATGCAATCTCACAACTCGCAGACATACAATTTAGCATAATCTTTGGCACTTTAGGTTGTCTTGACTAGTAGGAAGTAAGTCAACTTTGTCATTCATCCACTATTATCCCAATAGAGCCAAAATGCCTTTTTTCTTTGGCAAGTCGACTAAAAAGTCCATGTTGACTCTTTCCACTTCCAAGTGGGAATTTTAATGTCTTAGGATAATCCACCCAGCCTTTACCTTAACTATTTGACAATTGGACACTCAGCCTTGAACTTTACAATGTTCTTCTTCATTATGTTCCACCAATACACCTCCCTTATGTCTTTATAGATCTTAGTGTAACCGGATGAATAGAATAGGATGAATTGTGAGCCTCTTTCAAAACCAAGCTTCTCAATCCACCCATATCTGGTACATATAATCTATCTTTCTAATGGAGTACTCCATCTTCCCCTACTAAGAAGACCTCCACTTTACCTTCCTTCACCAATGTCTTCAATTCAACCAAGGCCAAATCAAAATCTTAATCTTGACATCCAAAATCATTTAAGACTCAGAGCCATTTAATACCATCATACCCCTATTGCCAGCATTACTCAATCTCAACCCTAGTCTAGCTAACCTATGGGCTTCTTTTGTCAACTTTTTTCATCATCAATGTGAGGTACACTACCCATAGACACCCTACTGAGCGCATCAGCTACCACATTAGCATTATCTAGGTGATATTTCACACTTATATCATAGTCCTTGAGAAGTTATATCTACTACCCATAGACACCCTACTGAGCGCATCAGCTACCACATTAGCATTATCTAGGTGATATTTCACACTTATGTTATAGTCCTTGAGAAGTTATATCTACCTCTATTGCCTTAAGTTGAGGTCATTTTGACCAAACATGTGTTAGAGACTTTTATGATCAGAGAAGACATCAACATGAATTCCATACAAGTAATGACACCAAATCTTCAATGGAAATACAACAGTTGCAAATTCAAGATCATGTGTTAGGTAGTTCTTTTCATGCATCTTCAATCGCCTTGAAGTATAGGCAATCATCTTCCTATGTTACATAAACACACAACCTAAACAAACCCATGAGGCATCAGAATATATGATAAATCCTTCTCTACCCTTCACTAAAGTAAGATTGGAGCCAAAGTTGATTGGTCCTTTAAGGTTTGGAAGTTCTTCTCAACTTATTTGTCCATACAAACTTATTTTCATGTGAGTCAACCTTGTTAATGGTGATGAAATGCAGGAGAACCCCTCAATGAGCCTTCGATAATACCGGCTAACCCAAACAAGCTTCTAATGTCATGAGGAGTCAATGGTTTAGGTCAATTCTTCACCGTATCCATCTGCTTAGGATCAACTTTAATCCCACCACTCGACACTACATGCCCAAGAGAAGCAACTTCATTCAACCAAAGCTCACATTTGTAAAACTTAGCAAACAATCTTTCTTTTCTAAAGGTTTGCAACACCACTCTCAAATACTTCATGTGCTCTTCTTCACACCGAGAATAGATCAAAATATCATCAATAAACACCATCATAAATATGACAAGGTAGGGTTTGAATACCCTATTTATAAAATCCATAAATATTTTTGGTGCATTAGTCAAACCAAATGACATACAAATTCAAAGTGACCATATCTTATCCAAAAAGCAATTTTGGGAATGTCATATTCCCTCACCCTTAGTTGATGATAACCGGGCCGACGGTTAATCTTGGAGAATTGTCTATCCCCTTGTAATTGGCCAAACAAGTCATCTACCCTTGGAAATGGATATTTATTTTTTATGGTTACTTTGTTGAGTTGTTGGTAGTCTATGCATGTTCATAGTGACCCATCTTTCTCTCTTACATATAATATTGGAGCACCCTATTGAGACCTACTTGGCCTAATGAAACCCCTATCCAATAAATGCTTCAATAACTCCTTCAACTATTTCAAATTTGTGTAGGCCATTCAATAAGGAGAGATGGAGATCGGTTGAGTATCAGAAAGAAGATTTATGCCGAAATATATTTCTCTTTTGAAGGAACACCGTTAATTCTTCAGGAAACACATCAATAAATTCATTAGCAATGAGGACCGACTCAAGAGAGGGGATTCAGAAAATACATCTCTAACCCTTACTAGGTGATATACATACCCGTTGGAGATCATCTTATGGGCTTTGAGATAGGAGACAAAACAACCTTTACATCCGGAACTACTACCCTTCCACTAAAAAATTGATTCATTTGGGAAATGAAATTGATCTTGTAGGTTCGGCAATCTATAAAAGCATAAGAAGCATGCAACTAATCCATCCCAAGAATGACATCAAAATCTTACATAGAGAGTTCCACAAGATCACAAAGCACAACTTTATGCCAAATAAATATGGGAAAACTTCTATAGACTCTTTTTGTAAAAAAAGACTCACTTACAGGAGAACAAACTTCAAAGGACTCAACTAAGATTTCATGGCATACATTGTATCTATTTACAAGAAATAGAGTTACAAAGGGTAAATTGGCACTCCTGGATCTAAAACTGCATATACATCAAAATCATAGACTTTCAACATACTGGTAACCACATCCAGGGTCTCTTCTACTTCTTGGCGGGTATACGAGGAATAGAAATGATTGGTCCTTGGAGCACCTCCTTGTGCTTGTCCGCCTTGCCCTCCTTGGCCTCAGGGCCTAGCACCACGACTTCTATACTCCCTAGTATGATGATCAGACTTTTTATACTTGAAGGATGGTGTTAGAGTCGTCTAAGCATTCCCCTTTATGGGGACTTCTACATTTGGCAAAATTTAGGGAGGCTTGAGCACCCAGACCTCTTTGCGGCTTAAGGTTGGACCCCTTGTATTTGTTGGACCTAGGAGGAGGAGCATTGGTTGAACCTTGACCTATTTGCCTTTGGATATCTTGATACTTTCCATGGCCACTAACTCTCTGGTAGGAGAGTCCACCACCTTCAACTCGATCCCTCTTAGATACCTTAGCACTCTCCCTTAACTTTTCCTCCTTTATTTGCTCTTCATAAGTCATTAGACAAAAAACCTCCATCTCCTTCACAAGCATAAAAGTCTTGCACTCCTTAGTCACTAACTCAAATACCCCGAAGATGAACTTGCTCATTCTAGACCTTAGGTCGGCAATCATGAATAGTGCATATTTTGAGAGCTTTGTAAATTTCAGAGAGTATTCACTCACACCTATATAGCCTTCCTTCAAGTTGATGAATGCTTGCACCTTAGCCTCCCTTAGCTCCAACGAAAGGAATCAATCCAGCAAGGTGCCCTTAAATTCTTCTCACGCAATTAAGCCTGCTTCATTAACTCTTTATTCCACCTATTAGTCATACTAATCTTGGCCACACCTTTGCGTTGATAGGCCACAAGCTCGACCTTCTCTTTCGATGGCCACTCCATGATAGCTACAACCCTCTAAGATTCATCGATGAACTCCACCAGGTCCTTTTCAACTTTGGAAACATGATACCCAGGCGAGTTTGTTCTCATATTGGGGTAGGTGCTTGGGGAGGTAGAACAACCTCCCAGTTGGCTTGGTTGGCTAAGACTTGAGCCAACAGTGTGAAAGCGGCACAGAACTCCGCATGTGTAACTCCTTTTTATGGCATAGGAGTGGCTTGATCTTCATTTGCCTCCCTTGGTTGAGGAGCTCTTCTTGGTGGCATGATCTAGAAAATACTAAGAAGAACTTTGTTAGACAGAGGAAAACTTTAGACAACTTCTAAAGGCATAACATAAATCGTGAAGAAGGAAAAGTTTCCTTAAACGCCTCATAGCCTCTCATTCATGTTTTTGGCGTGCTTCACAACCATGAACAAGACTTTATTTGACATGGTATATTATATATCTAGGGGATAATTCAAAACCTCATACTTTGAATACTAAGTCTATCATGGACCAATCCTATGTCCTAATCATAACATGATGGATGAGGGACCTGAAGGTACCTCAACCAAGCCTCTTAGCATTCACTAAACAATCATAGGTATTAAACATGGTAAAAGTGAAATTTAAAAGTGTTGGAATAGGACTAAGGAAAAATTCAATCATTAAAACCATAGGAAAACAAAAACTCAAACTTGAAATCATATCATCCAAACATACCATCTACATAAAAGACTTGGCGAGGGCTAAGACAGCTCCCCTCAAGTATAGAAGCCATGAAATACAACATAAAAAAGTAAAAGTTTCCATAATACAACTTAAAATAAGTAAACGTCTCAAGTATAAATAACATGAAGAAGGAGGTATAGTCCTCGAACTGGATGACTCAACAGAGCTAATAGTCTTGAATGTCTGAAGCTAGCCATGTGTCAATGGAGGAGGATAAGGAGCGTCGGTCCCTACATGGTAACATCATGTAGGCAATATATGTGCTAGTACGTTTGAATGTACTAGGTATGTGAGATGTAAATGCAACACACAAAAAACAAATGACATTATTCATGAAATTTTAATGCTATGATACATGAAATTACAATGTCATCATTGAAAACATACATTACCATAAGGAATAAAGCTCAATATGGAATAAAACAGCAGTGAATCATATAAATCAAGCTTAGAGTGATATAAGTGTGATATTCTTAATTTTGTGGGAGGAGACCATAATCGATATTTTAAACCATACGAGCTATTACATGAAATCTAACATAACCCCCTACATTGTCATGGAGAGTCTACTTGCCGGGTGAAACTCTGTCAACTTATGCATGCATCTCTTAGCTTTAAACTTTGCTATTATGGATCCACTAGACTTAGCATACAAGATCTCCTATGGTGGCACATAGTTAATGAAATAAGAGGTTGCTACTAAGGTTCCCATATCTGACCCCACTGTAATTCCCCATTCGATACTAAGTCAATCCCATAAAATACTTTAAAACGTTAACATAGTCAAACAATCATAACTTAGAAACATAAGTAAAATCATATATGAGTAGTTCATTAAGTTAGAAACCACTCTAGTGAGAATTGTCCTTTCACATTAAGGGTCCATCTTAAACATCATTAAATAGCTTTATAACCTGCATATAACTTTCATGACATTCATAGCTTTCATACATACTTTAAGGCCTTTATCACTAACATCATATGGGAACTCATCTTAAACTTAGTGGACTAATGTAATGAACTTTTAAAAAAAAACACATGATTCAAGAGTATTATGCAATATCATGGTGAAACTCATAAATTTAAAATCATGCCAAAAAATCCCGCTTCATCATTCCAAAATCCTAGATAATAAAATCATTAAACCCAACTTGAAAATTATAGGAATTCATAATCTATCATTTCCCTGCATTATTAGAGTCAAAATAACTAAAAATATATGATTATATCATTGGACACATGCTCATGAAATTCATAAAGATTTAATAACTTAAAGAAAAAGGTAAAATATAAGACGGTTGGACTGTATAGATAAAAGGAACCTACAAATCAACTCACCTACCTGGTAGAAGACCTTAAGAAAAAGCTTAAAGGTTGGGAGAGAACCTTTGAAAATCCTAGCCCTTTTTGTCTTGCCTTTGGGAGAATTCCTGACTTGAAAATTTTAAGGGAATTAGAATGGGAGAGAATGAGAGTATTTGAAAAGGTTGGGGCAGATATGGGTAGATTTAGATTCCAAAATGACATAGTTTTAGTCTTTAAGTAAGGGGAAAGATTGAAAATGTCCTCCATTAAAACTGCCAGACCCAAACTATGACCTTGGTTTATGGGTCATAAAATATTTTGAGAGTCGTAGAGCAATGGTTTCGTCCTGTTTAAGTTTTTATCTTCTAAAATAATCTTTGAACCATAAGCTACGACCTTAATCTTAGACTCGTAGAATAAACTATGGGTCATAGAACCCTTTTGTGGGTCCTTTAATACTTAGAAAAATTTCCAAACTCAGGACCCTAATCCATGAGTCCATTTATGACTCATAAAATGGACTATGACTCATCCTATTTGTTCATAGTTCAAGTTCACAAACTTAATTTCTAATTAATCCAAGACCTCAAACAACAAAGCCTGTTACGGTTCCAATTATCGTAAACACCCCCTCATACATTTTCCCTACACTTGGTCAAATTTTTAATCTAGGTCGATCCCATCCATGAGTGTTGTTTACGGCCCGTGGTTTAAACCACAAGTGATAAATAAGTTTCATACTTTTGGCTTGCACATTTTTAATCCCACTTCTTTTGCATTTTCCAACTTCCTAACTTTTGATCCCTTACATATAAACTCTTGTCTCTTAGTTCAAAGACTTTGAAATAACAAGTTAAGCTCCATAGGCAATACTTGACAGTATAATATTGTGTTTTGTTTTATGAGATACTCTATAACTATTATCCTAGAGGTAATACTTATTAATCCAAGGACTTTCAAACAACAAGTTAAGTCCTATGGGCAAGACTTGACACTATCATATTATGTCTTGATTTATGAGATGCTCTATAATTCTTGCCTTATGGGAAAAACTTAGACCAAGAACTTCACCCATGGACAAGAATTGGCGCTATTATGTTGTGTCTTGATTTATCATATATATAACTCTTGCCTCTTAGTCTAAGGACTTCAAAATAACAAGTTGAGCCCCATGGTCAAGACTTGACAAAATCACATTATTTTTTATTTATGAAGCACTCTATCACTATTTTCCTAGAGGTAAGAATTGTTAGTCTAAGGACTTCCAAACAACAAGTAAAGCCCTATGGACAAGACTTGACACTATCATATTATGTATTAATTTATTAGATCCTCTATAACTCATGCTTTAGAGGCAACGCTTAGCCGAAGGGCTTTAAAGGACAAGTTGCGTCGATGGGCAATATCTTACATCATTTTTACTAAATCTAATTTATGAGGAATGCAATAACTTTTGTCTTAGAGGAAGATGATAGCTCAGGAGTTAAAAAAGATATGTCTCATGAGGAATAGTTTACGTTGCTTCACTAGCCAACTCATAAGATATTCCATTGTCATGACCCAAGCCTAAGGCCTAAACATGACACGGCGAATGGGAACCCAAAGGGACTCCAAACAAGTCTCTCAGCATATCATTCACACATCTTTGGTCGCAGAAGCAAAATAAACAATAAGAAGAGATATAAATAAGGAAAGTGGGACTATGGGAAGTCTTGGTATTTATAAAACTTAAAAGAGTCAAAGCTCAAGTATAAGTACATCAATTGTTCCAACAACACCTTCTAACATAGATTGGAGTAGGGGCCAAGACACTTTCTGGGTTCACCCATATAGTATCAAATGTTCAACATAAATAGACGTCAAATAGTAAGAGTAGCATAGCTAGTGTCCCTGGACTTGAGGACTCACTAAAGCATATCTTTCGAAATTTCAAAACTAGCCACGTGGAGGATGATCAAAAGGTGTTTCGATTCCTACATGGTAACATCATGTAGGCATAAAGTATGCATTAGTACGTTTGAATATGCTAAGTATGTAGGATGCGATGCAACAAGACATAGCCAACATATTTAAAATGCATATCATAAGCAATGGATAAGTATAATATCAATATAACATACATGATCAATGCTTGAGGTAAAACATGCATGTAAATCATATAACATGCGAATATAGATTACATGGAAGGAATAGACCATAATCATAGACCAAGAAACTACTACTTGGAATCCAAGGCATGTCAGCCCCTTGGAAGGTGATTGAGGTATCCACCCCTCAACATGGTGGTACAGGCATGTCACCCCCCAACAACGTGGTCAAGGTATCTACCCATCAATGTGATAGTATGGGCATGCCACCCTCTAACAAGGTGGTTGAGGTATCTATCCCTCAGCGTGGTAGTATGAGCATGCCACCCCCCAACAAGGTGGTCGAGGCATGTCACCCCCCTCAACAAGGTGATTGGGCATGTCACCCCCCACCAACAAGGTGTGGTCAACTTGCAACACTATAGATACTTTTCATGAATTCAATGCATACATACAATTCCTTAACCCTCAAAATGTCACTTGCCTTATAAACCAGGAAATAGACTATCAATCACTTGAGAATCCTTGTTAAGACATTTTATAATGCTAGTTCAAAATCATGCAATTCAAGAGTGAAACAATATGAGACAACTCAATGTAAATCAATCCACCAACACATAATAAAACCCTCATGTAAGATACCTTGAAATCCATCATCAAATCTCATAATAGATCATAGTTTCATAGCTCAAAACATGCATAGTCTCAACAGACAAAATCAATTCATAGTATAAACTTGAAAGAGACAAACATGCATATTCAATCAACATTTCATAAAATTCCAGCATAATTTGTAATCAAAATCCATAATAAAAGATACCTATAGAAGATACAACTCGAAAACATGCAATTTTCATAAAAAGGGAGATTGGGTTCCATGAGTGAAAGGACCAATGGATGAAACCCACGTACCTCAAACTTAAGTTTTCTTGATATAGACCTGAAGGAAACTTGAAGCTTGAATGGAGTTCTTGATATTCGAAATTAAGCTTGAGACACTTGAATTTAGATGAAATATTTAGTTAAATGTTAGTGAGGGTTTTGAGAGGGTCTTGAGTGATGTAAAGTTGAAAAATGGTTAAGTATAGGTGTTTTCATGCATAAGTGAGCATGAAACTATGACCCCAAAGCCCACAGGCCAAAATGTAAAATGAAGGAAAAACTTGTACTGGTTCGCGTTATTGGCACGATGCGGACCCATCGCGAAGGGCACTCCAATACTGATGCACGCCCCTGGCGCGTCGCGGTCAGGGGATGGCCATTGGAATTTGAATTTTTACGAAAATTAGTTTTCGCTACGAATCCTCTAAAATCGAGGTTATACCCATTACCAACTCAATTTTTCCCCCTGATCACGAATATGAAGTTGATTTTCGATATCACGCACGGATTTTGAGATATATGGAAACTACAATTATGGACATTTCCAAAGCACATGTTTGGGGCGTTTTGGAGGTTTTTCATCTATAACTTTTGCTTTAGAGGCAAGACTTAGACGAAGAACTTGGGATCTATAACAAACACACTCTCTCTCTCTCTCTCATATATATATATATATAGGCCCCATATAATAAAAGAGAAGAAGTAGATAGGAGAACTGGAAGCTACTCAAGCAAGGAACACCTGAAATAACTTTTGAATTTCCTGAAATGCTCTTACTACCATAAGCAGGTCTCTTATTAAGTTGTAATGAATTCCCTGAAATGCCTTTACTACCATAAGTAGGTCTCTTATTTCCTTATATGTAGTAAAATAAAATTTTGATATACTCTCAAAATTTTATATGTGGAACATAAATTAGAACAAAATGAGTACATATATTATATAATATAAAATATACAATAGGTCTCAGTAATTAACAACTTATTTTTTTTTAAAATATATACAAAATCTATCAATAACACATAAATGGACACAAAAAAAAATAACAGATATCACGGACTTTTG
>JAOTQR010048811.1:0-14772 GCA_025774065.1 Solanum ossicruentum
TGCACATATAGCCCATTAACGCGAGATTCGAGCACTTTTGTAAATTAGCGCTAACTTGACCAAACCATTTCATATTTGATTTGCATTGTGCTAGTAGTGTAAGGTGTGGGGTGTTACATATCCCTAAGTGCCTTTTTGAACTAGGAATGGGCATTTGATTATTGGTAGAGTTGTTAGGTGGGCTTGTGCATCGATTGTGTTTATGGGTTTCATGAATAGGATGTTAAAACCTTACCTTGATATGTTTGTGATGGTCTCTAGTGATGAGGTATTGATTTGTTTAGAGCTTGTGAATCATTTAGGGATAGTGTTGCAAGCCTTAGGGAAATAAGAGGTTGTTTGCTAAATACGATAGGTGTGCATTGTGGATAACAAGAAGGTGGTTAGAATTCTTTAAGGATTATGAATTGAGTGTGCATTATTTTTTTTCCTGGTAAGGCTAATGTTGCAGTCGGTGCTCTAGATAGCCTAGCATGTGTCGTTGATGGTGGCAAGAAAGAGACTAGTGGGGCCCATCGGTTGCTTAGATTAGAAGTTAGGTTGAGGGAAGATAAGCATGGTGGTGTAGCCGTTTTGATGATTCCAAATCTTCTTGGGTCAAGAGGTCTAGATTAGGCAAGGCCTTGATTCCGCTTTATTGGAGTTGGAAGTTTTGAGTGAGAGAATGATAGAGTACAGGTGTCTCCCAAGGGGGAGGTGGTGGTTATAGTACCAAGTGGGTTAGCTGTATTTAAGATAGAAAATTGAGTTGAGGCTTGTTAGTGCTTATAAGAATGTAGAGGGAGGTTGGTAAGGTTGCATAAGTTTGGGAATTTGCCTATGGATGTAGATATGGTTTGTTCAGCTCTTCATATTTCTAGGTTGAGGAGATACGTTGGTCGCTCTAGTGTTATGGAACTCTTTGAGATGGTGGGTGATGTAAGGATAGGGTGACTTGGAAGAAGGTCCGGATGGAGATGTTGGATTGAAGAATGGAGGAGTTGATTTATGAGGATGGGTGTTCATTAAGGCCCTCTTGAAAGGATTATCAAGTCAAAGGTGTCTCTAAGGAAGCCAAAGCGGTCTTATGGGAGCGATATTTGTACCCCACTCACTCTAATCAAACCTAAGATAACGACTAAGTTCTTCATGAGGTTCCAAATCTTATGTTTCAGCCCCCATGTCATTCATATGCGTTCATGTTTAAATTGGCAAATTTATGGTGATTTTACACCTATGTTGAGATTTTCGAAAAGGATGTTTTAGATGAATTGTTGAACTCTTGTTGGGGCTGATTTGTTTATAATTACTCTTGTCTTGTGTATTTCTTTTACATTCAGGGATGGATGTTCCGAAGGGGGAGATATTGTAACGACCCCAAAAAGAGCCCAAAAATGTGCCTCGGAATGCTTGAAAATTTAAATTTCATATATCTCAAAATCCATCCGTTATTTGGAAAATCCAACTTCAGATTCTTGTTCAGAGGGACCAAATTAGGGATAAAAAGGTTTAACCCCAATTTTAGAGCGAACGATTCAGAATTTAAAAATTCCAAAGTTCGGTTTCCAGAGGGGTTTTCACGTCCCCTTCACGTTGAGCCCCTGTGTATTTTGGGCACTGCTTTTTAGCTTTAGTCCAAGACCTTAAATCTTGGGCCTATAAGCTCCCGTATGTGTTTTAATCTATACTTAGTCATATTTCACCCTTATATCACCCTAAACATTTCTCAATGCTCACTCAAACATTTAGTCATATTTTCACTGCCAAAACCCAAATCCCAAACCGTCATCCCAAGCTAAGGTTTCCTTCAAGGTTCTTCTTGAAGCTTCAAGTCTCCATCTCCAATCTTCACCGAGTTCATCTCTAAGCTAAAGTATATGGGTTTCTTTCATGGGGTCCTTTCACCATGATACCCAAGCCTCCTTTTACTCAAATTGCATGATTTAAAGTTGATTTACAAATGGATCTTGATTATTATGAAAATCACTACACAGTATGTTAAAGCTATGTGAAGTTGTGACTGTTTTGCTATGCTTTGAGCTATAAATCTTTGATCTATTATAAGGTTTGAGAAGGGGTATTGATGTATATGTCTTGAGGGTGTTACAAGGTGTTGATTGATGGTGTTACAATGGATTTTCTTGTATGATTTGATTCCTATATTTCATGGTTTTATACTAGCATTACACACCCTCAAAATATTTGATAAAATGTCCGGATGTGGTTTCTTAAGGAATTAAAGGTCCAAAGCATGAGATATGATATGAATGATGTTATGATGATGAAATGTGCTTATGTATATAATATACTGTATATAAAGTGTTGCATTAGACCATACCTGATCCGGGGAGAACAGTAGACCTAAGCAAAGGAAAAGATCGACCTTGGGTAACCATGTTGGGGGTTTATACTCATCAATCATGCAAGGGGTTTATACTTCGTCACCGAGTTGGTAAGGTGTGATTACCATCAACCATGTTAGGGGTTTATATCGGACAACCCCCAAGGGGTTTATACCTTGAATAACTAGCTTGGTCTCTTCTTCATATATGATATCCTATATGAGCATGATTTACTTATGTATGTTTTACTTAAGCATTGAACATACACGCCATATTGTTATAATATGTCTATAGCTTAATATTTTGCATTTTGTTTATGATGTATACTTTTTGTTGTATTGCATCCTACATACTTAGTACATTCGAATGTACTAATGCATGCTCTATGCCTACATGATGTCACCATGTAGGAATCGGTGCCCAAATTGATCCTCCTCCTCCACGTGGCTAGTTTGGTGCTATTCAAGCTAGTTGGTGAGTCCTCAACTTTTAGTACATGTTTCTCTTATTATGTATTGAAATACTCTTCCTTACTTACTATTTTGACTATGAGGGTGAGCCTGGTTGCTTTGTCTTAGCCCCTGTTCTTATCTATGTGGTAGAGGTATTGTTGGATATGCTATGGATCTATGTTATGAGCCTTGACTCTTTGCCTCTGTATGTTATTGATAAGAAAACTTTCCCTTAGTCCCTTTGCCCTTGTTTCTACTCTTTTATGTCATTTAAATGCTTCTGCGACCAATGATATGTAATGAAAAGTTATGAGGCTTGTTTGGGGACCCTTCGGGATCCCATTCGCCGTGTCACATCTAGGCCCTATTTTGGGTCGTGACAAGTATGTTGGGGTTTTCTTAAGTATTGATTGATTATGCATGAATATCTATTTCAAGCTTATTTCATGAATTGATTTTTGTCTATTGAGACTATGCATGATTTTGAGCTATGAGACTATAAACTGTTCTGAGCTTTTGTGTTGGATTTCAAGATACCCTAAATGAGGTTTTTACTATAATATTGGTGGGTTGATTTGCATTGTGTTTACTCTTCTTGTTTTACTCTTGCGTTGCATTATTTTGAACAAGTATCATAGAACCCACCATATGTTTAATGAAATTACATGACACATTCTCAAGTTGTTGATGATCTACTACATGATTTACAAGTCAAGTGATTTCATGATGATTAAGTGCTTTCAAGCATGTATTGAATCATGAAAAGTATCTATGCTCTTATAAGTATCAAGTTGAGCGCTATTTCAAGATTTTTACCACTTGTGAGCCATTCATATCAAAGCAAGGGATCATGTATGATTATTATCTATTCTCATGTTCAAGTGGCTTACTAGTAGAGGTCAAGCATGTTGAAGAACTACTCATGTCATGTTATCATGTCTCTTATAAGTTACTCATGTTATTATTAAAATATGATTATTTCAAGTATTTATGGGATTAGACTTAGCACCGATTGAGGGTTAAGATGGGGGCTTGACTCAAGAGGGTCCTTATATAAAGCCTTTACTCTCTTAACTATGTGCCACGATAGGATTATATATTTACCCTTGGTATACTAGTGGATCAATCTAGTTCATGTTATCATGTTTGGTTTACCTTAGCAAGTTGACCACACTCCGCCAGGGGGTGTCATGCCTTGTCACCTGTACCAAGGGGGTGTCATGCTTTGCATTCCAAGTTGTAGCTACTTGGTCTATGCCAGTTGAGGTCTCTTCCCACCTATGTATGATATATTATGCAAGTTAAGCAATTTACAAGGATCTTTTATTACAAGCATTGACCATGCATGCAATATTGAGATTACATATCCATTGTTTACGATTATGCACTTTGAATATATTAGCTTATGCCTTTGTTACATTGCACCTCGCATACTTAGTACATTCAAATGTACTAATGCATACTCTATACCTACATGATTTCACCATGTAGGAATCAAAGTCCCTTTTAATCCTCCTCCTCCACATGGCTAGTTTGGTACTTCGAAGAAAGCTTTTGTGAGTCCTCCACTGCTAAGGACAATATCTATGTTACTCATGCTATGATGATACTTCTTTTATGTCAAACACTTGTTAACTTGAGGGTGAGTCCGGGAAGTGTCTTGGCCCCCATTCCATCCTAAAGTAGAGGTGTTGTTGGATGATAAGCTTGTATATGCTTTTGAGCTCGACTCTTCTTATGTTTCTATGTTTATGAAAGACTTCCCTTAGTCCCGCTTTCCTTTTTATACTTGACTCTTTTTGATGTTTATTTTTATTTCTGCAACCAAGGATGTGACAAGATATGCTAAGAGGCTTGTTTGGGTTGTCTTCGAATTTCCCATGCTCTGTGTCACGTCTAGGTCCTAGGCTTGGGTCGTGACAAGCTTTGTATCAGAGCACTAGGTTGTTAATGACCCTAAAAAATACACCACATCGCGTCAATTAGAGTATTATTCATGGTTGTGAATCATGCCACAACTATGAATAGGAGACTATGAGGCATTTTAGGAAATGATCCACTTCTTCATGATCTATGTCGTGCTTTAGATGTAAGGATAAGGATGTTTCCCCTAAAGAATGCTTTTTGCTCTTCTAGATCATGCCACTACCAAGAGGAAGACTAAGGAGAGCCCATATACCCGAGGAGAAACTGGCCCCTCCCGCTCCTTAAGCTCCTCAAGATGGAGGGGTAGCCCAAGATGAGTTTCGGAATGTCATCACAATGTTGACCCGTGCTATGGCTAACCAAATGAACTAAGGGGCCCAAGCCCTTCATGTTCCTACTCTGGCCTCAAGGGTGAGGGATTTCACAAGGATGAATCTTCTAGAGTTTCATAGATCCAAGTCGGAAGAGGATCTCCAAGAGTTTATCGATGAGGTGTATAAGGTGCTATCTATCATGGGATCAATTCAGAGGAGAAAGTAGAATTAGCGGCCTACCAACTCAAGGGTGTGGCCCAAATTTGGTTTACTCAATGGAAATTGGAGAGGAAAGATGATGATGTCATTCTTTCTGAGGAGTTCAAAGTCACCTTCCTCAATAGATTCTTCCCTATCGAGTTAAGAGATACTAAAATAATAGAGTTTATGAACCTCAAGCAAGGTTCCATGAGTGTGAGGATGTATGCCCTCAAGTTCAACAAGCTTTCCAAGTATGCTCCAGATTTGGTTGTCGACCCTAGAGCTAGAATGAACAAGTTTGTGTGGGAATGGCTGACTTGGTAAATGAAGAGTGCCATATTGCACTGCTTGTAACTGATATGGATTTGTCTCTACTCATGACATATGCCGAACAACTTGAGGGGGAAAACTTAGAAAGAGGAGAAGTGGAGATTCCAAGATAGCGCGGTTTGAGGGTGGATTCCAAGGTTCTAACGGTGGCCTGTTTCATTAAGGCCACAAGTTCCAAGGCCAAGGGTCCTCCAATGCTCCTAACAAAAGGTTTTCTCATGATGGGGTGTCTAACCTAAGATTCCAAGGTAGCAATAGTGGGATGACCCATCCTAAGTGCCAAAAGTGTCGGATACCATGGTGGTCCATGTTTGAAAAATTCTATTGCTTGCTTTGGTTGTGGTGAGATGGATCACAAGATTATTGATTGTCGTCATGCTCAAAACAAGGGCAGAGATGTCGTCCTAAAGGCCAAGGTGCTAATGCGAGTCAAAGTGAAAAGGGAGGCCAACAAAGGGGTGCTCTAAGGCAAAATAGGTTCTATGCTCTCCAAGGAAGGCAAGGTGTAGATGAGGTGCCCGATATTATTAGTGGTATGTTAAATGTTTTTGATTATGATGTGTATGCATTGATAGATCCAAGTGCCACTCTTTCTTTCATTACTCCTTTTGTTGCCAATAAGCTTCATGTGTGTCCCAAATTGTTATGTGAACCTTATGAAGTGTCTACCCCTGTTGGTGAGTCCATTATTGATGAAAGAGTCTATAGGGATTGTCCCATGTCTATATTGCATAAAGTCTTGACTTGTGATATTGTTGAACTTGATATGGTGGATTTTGATATTATTTTTGGGATGGATTGGTTGCATGCATATTATCTTCCATTGATTGTAGGACCCATAAAGTTAGATTCCAATTCCTTAAGAAACTCGTCCTTGAATGGGAAACTTGTAATGTGGTGGTCAAGGGTAGACACATTTCTTTTCTTAAAGGCTAAAAGTTGATTTCTAAGGGTTCCATTTATCACCTTGTAAGGGTTAGGGATGTTTGAGTCTAAAGTTCTTCCTATTGAGTCGGTTCCGGTGGTTAATAAGTTTCTTGATGTCTTTCCCGATGAGCTTCCTGGAGTTCTTCCCAAAAGGGAAATAGACTTTAGTATAGAACTCCTTCCAATTACACAACCCATTTTCATTCCCCCTTACCGTATGGCCCCGGTGGAGTTGAAGAATCTGAAGGATCAATTAAGGGATTTGTTGGAGAAGGGTTTCATAAGACCTAGCAAGTCACCTTGGGGTGCACCGGTGTTGCTTGTAAAGAAAAAGGATGGTTCCCTTTGAATATCCATTGATTGCCGGCAACTCAATAAAGTCACTATAAAGAACAACTATCCTCTACCTATGATTAATGACCTTTTTGATCAACTGCAAGGGGCTAGTCACTTTTCTAAGATCCGGATACCACCAAATGAGAGTGGGGGAGTGTGTTATTCCCAAGATGACTTTTCGGACTAGGTATGGGCACTTTGAGTTTGTGGTACTGTCTTTTGGCTTGACTAATGCACCATCAATATTTATGGATCTCATGAATAGGGTCTTTAAAATCTACCATGATATGTTTGTGATGGTCTTTATTAATGATATATTGATTTATTCCCGAAGTGAATAAGATCATGTGAATCATTTGAGGGCGGTGTTGCAAATTTTGAGAAATGAGAGGTTGTTTACTAAATTTGAAAAGTGTGAAGTTTGGTTGAAAGAGGTTGCATTCCTAGCGAATATGGTGTCAGGTAATGGCATTAAACTGGACCCTAAGAGGACTGAGGTGATAGGGAATCGGCCTAGGCCCTTGACACCGATGGATTTTAAGAGTTTCTTGGGTTTGGCGGGTTACTACCGGAGGTTTGTGAATGGTTTCTCTTCTACTTCTTACCCTATAACAAAGTTGACCCAAAAGAAGGAAAAATTTATTTGGACCGATGAATGTGAAAAAAGCTTTCAAACTTTGAAAGAAAGCTTATCTCCGCTCCTATCTTGGCTCATTGGAAGGGTTAGAAGGGTTTGTGGTTTATTGTGATGCCTCAAGAATTGGTTTGGAGTGTGTTTTGATTCAAAATGGCAAGTTGATAGCATATGCCTCTAGGTAACTTAATGTGCATGAGCAAAATTATCCCACCCATAATCTTGAATTAGCGGTCGTGGTATTTAGTTTGAAAATTTGGTGTCACTATTTGTATGAGGTTCATGTTGATATGTTTACCAAGCTCAAGAGTCTCCCAAATGTGTTCACACAAGAAGATCTTAACTCGAGACAAAGAAGATGGTTGGAACTTCTTAAGGATTATGACATGAGTGTGAACTATTATCCCGACAAATCTAATGTTATGGCTAATGCTCTAAGTAGTGTGTCCATGGGTAGTCTAGCTCATATTGATGTTGGTAATAAGGAGGTGGCTAGAGAAGTTCACCTGTTAGCTAGGTTGGGGGTTAGGTTGAATGAAGTTGAAAATGGTGGTACAGTGGTTGTTGATGGTTCCAAATCTTCTTTTATTTAGGAAGTCAAGTCAAAATAAGACCTGGACCCCACCTTGCTAGAGTTGAAGGCTTTGCTGAAGGATGGTAAAGTGGAGGTTTCCTCCTAAGGGGGAGATGGTGCCCTTAGGTACCAAGGTAGTTTATGTGTGCCTAATGTTGATGACTTGAGGGAGTTGATTTTGAAAGAGACCCATAATTCATCTAATATTATTAACCCCAGTTCCACAAAGATGTATAGATTCTTGAGGAAGGTGTATTGGGTTGATGTACGAAGAGAGATATTGCCAAGTTCGTTGCCGGTTGTCACAATTTTGAACAAGTGAAAGCCGAACATCAAAGACCGGGTGGCCTAGATCAAGACAGAGAAATTCCTACTTGAAAGTGGGAAGATATCAACATGTATTTTGTGGTTGGGTTCCAAGGACTAGGAAACACTTTGATTCTATTTGGGTTATTGTTGATAGGATGACAAAGTCAGCTCACTTTCTACCGATCAAAATGACTTATGGTGCTGAAGATTTTGAGTTTGTTAGATTGCTTGGGGTACCCTTGTCTATCATTTAGGATCGTGGTGCTCAATTCAATTCTCATTTTTGGAGAACCTTCCAAAGGGTCTTAGTACCAAGGTCAAGCTTAGCACGACTTTTCATTCTCAAATGGATGGTCAAGCCGAAAGGACTATCCAAACTCTTGAGGATATACTTAGAGCATGTGTTTTGGAGTTTAAGGGTAGTTAAGATGAGCATCTCCCACTTATTGAGTTTGCTTACAACAATAGCTACCACTCAAGCACTGTCATGGCTCTCTTTGAAGCTTTATGTGGTAGGTATTGTGGATCCCAAGTTGGATGGTTTGATGTGGGGAAGATGGCTTTGTTAGGCCAGATTTGGTTATAGAAGCCTTGGAAAAGGTAAGGTTGATAAGGGAGAGGTTGAAGACGGCCCAAAGTAGATAAATGTCCTACTTCGATGTGAGAAGAAGAGATCTTGAGTTTAAGGTTGGTGATTGGGTTTACTTGAAAGTCTCACTCATGAAGGATATGGTCTAGTTAGGCTAGAAAAGGAAATTGAGCCCAAGGTTTGTGGGACCATATATAATTTTGAGGAGGGTTGGTAAGGTTGCATATTAGTTGGAGTTGCCTTGGAGATGAATATGGTTCATCCGATTTTCCATATGTCTATGTTGAGGATGTGTGTGGGTTACCCAAGTGCTATAGTGCCCTTAGAGGTTGTAGGTGTAGTGGAAGATAATTTTACCTATGAGGAGGTCCCGATGGAGATATTGGATAGACAAGTGAAGATGTTGAGAAACAAAGATGCAACGTCTGTCAAGGTCCTTTGGAGGAATCAATAAGTTGAAAGTGCTACACGGGAAGCCGAGGCGGACATGAAAAAATGATACTCATACCTCTTCTACTCTACTCAAGCCAAAGGTTATAACTTAAGTCCCGTCTATGATCTTCAGTCTTAAGTTTCAGCCCTCATATCATTTTGCATGCATTCATGTTTATGGTAACAAGTTTATGGTGATTTTGACATTCATGTTGAGACTTCTTGAAAATAATATTTAAGTGCATTTGTTGCATTTATGTCGAGCTGAAATCTTCATAATTATTTCTCTTACGCATGTTTCTTTGATATTCAGGGATGAATATTCCCAAGGGAGAGATATTGAAACACCCCTAATGTGCTTCGGAATGTCCCATAATAGTAACTTTCTAATATCTCAAAATCCGTACATGATTTCTAAAATTCGACCTTATAATCTTGATCAGAGGGAAAAATTGAGTGGGAAATAGGTATAATCTGTATTTTAGAATACCCGTAACAAAAATAATTTTCGCTAATTTTTGAATTTCCAGTGTCTGTCCGCACCTAGGCTGCGACACGCCTGGGGTGCAGACTAGTGTATGTTGGCCTGTGCGTTGGGTCTAGGTCACGCTAGGGACGCGGATCAGTATAATTTTTCCTTAGTTTTCTCATTTCATCCAAGGGCATTGGGGTAATAGTCTCATGCCCATTTTAAACGTGAAATCTTCCATGCTTAGCCATTTTTTTCAACTCTATAACTCACAAAATCCTCTCTAAAACCTCTCCAAGACTTCATCAAATCTCTCATTTAAATCCAAGGATTTCAAGCTCAATTTTGGAACTCAAGAACCCATCTCAAGCTTCAAGTATCCTTCAAGTTCATCTCAAGAAATTCAAGGTTTAAGGTATGTGGGTCTTTATCCATGGGTCCTTTCACCCATGGAGCCCAACCTTCTCTTTTTATGAAAATTGCATGATTTCAACTTGTATTATTTATGAGTATCTTTTATTATGAAATATGAACATAAATTATGTTGGGGTATTATTAAGTATTCGATTATGCATGAATATCTATTTCTAGCTTATTTCATGAATTGATTTTTATCTATTGAGACTATGCATGATTTGAGCTATGAAACTACGAACTACTATGAGCTTTTGTGATGGATTTTAAGATACCCTAAATGAGGGTTTTACTACAATATTGGTGGGTTGATTTGTATTAAGTTTACTCTTCTTGAACCCACCATGTGTTTGATGAAATTACATGACAAGAATTCTGAAGTTATTGATCTATTACATGATTTACAAGTCAAGTGATTTCATGATGATTAAGGGCTTTCAAGCATGTATCGAATTATGAAAAGTATCTATGATTTTACAAGTATCAAGTTGAGCCCTATTTCAAGACTTTTACCTCTTGTGAGCCATTCATGTCAAAGCAAGAGATCATGTATGATTATTATATTCTCTCATGTTTAGGTTAGGCTTACTAGTAGAGGTCAAGCATATTGAAGAGATACTCATTTCATATTATCATGTCTCTTACAAGTTACTCATATTATTATTAAAGTATGATTATTTCAAGTATTTTATGGGATTAAACTTAGTACCGATTGAGGCTTAAGATGAGGCTCGACTATGGGGTCCTTATATAATGTCTTTAGTCTCTAAATTATGTGCCACCTATAGGATTATTTATTTTCCCTTGCAATACTAGTGGATCCATCCAGTTCTTGTTATCATGTTTGGTTTACCTTGGCAAGTAGATCACACTTCGCCGGGGGGTGTCATGCCTGGTCACCTGTACCGAGGGGGTGTCCTACCTTGGATTCTAAGTTGTAGCTTCTTGTTCTATGTTGGTTGAGGTCTCTTCCCACCTATGTATGATATATTATGCAAGCTAAACGATTTACAAGCATGTTTTATTACAAGCATTGACCATGCATGTCATATTGACATTATATATTCATTGTTTATGACTATGCACTTTGAATATGTTGGCTTATGTCTTTGTTGCATTTCACCCCACATACTTAGTAAATTCAAACGTACTAACGCATACTCTATGCCTGCATGATTTCACTATGAAGGAACTGGAGCCGCTTATGATCCTCCTCCTCTATGTGGCTAGTTCGATACTTCGAAGAAAGCTTTGGTGAGTCCTCTACTCCGAGGACAATATCTATGTATTCATGCTATGATGAGACTTCTTTTATGTTGAATAGTAGTTATCATGAGGGTGAGCCCAGGAAGTCTCTTGGGCCCTGCTCCATTCTAAAGTAGAGGTGTTATTTGATGTTAAGCTTGTGTATGCTTTTGAGCTTGACTTTTCTTATGTATCTATGTTTATGAAAGACTTCCCTTAGTCCCGCTTCCCTTTTTATACTTGACTCTAAATAATGTTTATTTTCATTTTTGCAACCAAGGATGTGTATAAGATATGCTTAGAGGCTTGTTGGGTTGTCTTTGGATTTCCTATTCGCCGTGCCTCGTCTAGGCCCTAGGCTTGGGTCGTGGCAAAGAACAACCAAGAAACCCTTTCTTGAACTTTTTGGATTCATTTTCTTAGAAATCCTATGGTTAAATTTAAGATTTCTATTAGAAATTCACGACCAAATGAAGAAATTTGGGTTAAAAAAGCTTGAAATCTATGGAAAAAAACCTACTTTGATGAAAAACCTTGAATGAGAATCCTAACTTGGTGTTTCTTCAAGAATTCTTGAGTTTTCAAGTTTAAGAGTGAATAAGAGTCTAAAAAATTATAGAAACTAATCTCCTATACTTTAGGGACATTTACACAATTCCCTAAAGGTTTATAAGACAAAAAATGTCCTCAAAAAAGTACAAAGAGACAACATTTAACCTAGACTATGAGGCTCGTATCCTCTTCGCATTGTGGAGCCATTGTCCAACTTTGCCAAATTGGAGCGTCTTCGGTAGAGTAGTAATAACTTTCTATTTTTGACTCAGATTGATGCAAACTTGGTGATATTAGAAATAACACTCATAGCCCTTTGATTTGATAAGTCATTGGATAACTAACTCTTTAAATATTGAGTGATATGGTCATTGGAAGTTGATCCAATTAAAAGTTTTTATTGGGACTTAATCAGTATGGAAGTTTTCAACTTGACTTTGTGCTAGAGGTTTCTTATGACTTTAATTCATCTCCAAAATACTTAACAAACTTAGGACTTGATGTTAACACATATGCACAATAGGAAAGGGAAGGTCTTGCTTTCGGGACAAAGCCATATGATGCGAGAGTGTCACATACGGTTCCTCAACCTATATGATCCTATATGCCTATACAAAAATTGTTCTAGTCTTAGTATAAAAAATTTTGGTGTATTACAAATGACCCAATTTCACTTAAAATTATCTAATTTACTGAGTCGTCTCGTTTAACAACTAAACTAAAAAAACCTATATGGAATTAAATCCATAACTGAAGTGAAGAAATTTGACTTAGTTTAACCTTCAAACAACACCCAGAGGAAAATTCAGGTGAATAATATGCCTTTGGTGTATCATGATCTTCTTGGTACAACGAATAAGAAGTGAAATTTGATTTTAGCTTTAAACAACAATCTGCAACAAGTTAAAACTGTATTAGGCCGTGAATAATGTACTCAATCCACCAAATTGATTTTTTAGGGATTCCATATGTGGAGATCAAGATTTTCATTTTAAAAAATACCTCTTAATTGGATGAATTTCCCTAAATCTATCCTAATTACTTAATTTTTCTTAAAATTATCACATTTACATGGTCACCTCTTTTAACCCAATCCGCTAGACTAGCTAAACTCACAAGAACTAAAATTCATAACCAAATTGAAAAAATCTAGTTTAATTTTTATCATGCCTCGAGAGAGTACCCTAGGCATAACAACCATTCAGAAATCATTGTTGGTCTGCCGGAGAACTACTTGATCTAGTTACTCATTCAATCATCAATGAAAGAGTTACATGAAAGTAGAAAAATACTCATGCGGGCTCTTAATATCAACATCAATGAAAATAATGTTTTTCAAAAGTGACTAAACACAAAAATTCTGTCATAGCTTTGTATAAAGAGAAATAGTTTAAAATAGACTCAAAAAGAGAACATCTCTAATCTACTCCATCTATGTCTATGAAGCCTCTAGCACTATCAAGACATTACAAATGACATGTTTATGACTACCTCAAAAGAAATAAAGTGCTTAACTCAAAGAAATAAATAATGTAAATGATTTATTCGAATGTAAGGAGGTCAGCTAACTTCTAGAAATCCTCAAAATCTTCAACGGGTCGCCTGTTGAGGATTTCTAATGCTTGTACTTGAATCATAAATCATGTAATGCCAAATGGTGTTAGTATGTAGAATACATAGTATGTAAAATGACAGAAAAGTAAAATACATATTTAAGGATACTAATTATCAAGAAGTCAACTCAACCATGAAATTCAACTCAACTCAGTATGATATTGATATGCAATTTTGAAAATAAAACAGTATTGTCAACAATTATGAGTATGAATATGCAACTTAATAAAATAGTATATTTACTCATTAGAGATTTTATCTAATCAATAACCATCACTTATGAGCGAGTGATGATACATCGTGATGATGTTATTGCCATATTATTCAATACCTTGCCTTGGTAAAGGAAATCAACATCTATGGATCCAATCATCAAAGTCCTTATTTGGGATAAGAGAGACATGGTCTCTATCTTACATTGACTATATAGTGGGGATTGAGTTAAATATATTCTTATCAAATTCGATGCTCAATACTACTCCATAAACAAGTGCTCATATAATCATCTTATCTAGTCTCATTGGATTTAAATTTAAAAATATCAACTCATCTCAAAACATCATCGTCATCATCATCATCTTCATCTTTCATCAATTATTATATTTAAAAAATTATTTACATCTTCGATAAAATATCTTGCTCAAAATATTATTTTACCTTTTATGCTTACTTTTTCCGGAACTCATTAAAATATGTATCATCTCAAATTAAAGACAATCTTTAATTTATATATGAAACATCATTTATCTCAACATCAATTTGTGCATGGGAATATCATGAACATCAACTCAATTAGTGCTCATGCGAATGAATGCATGAATACACATCTCTGTCATCTATTCAACCCAGGAACATTGTTAATACGCAATTTAGTAACTCAAGGAAGGATTAAATGACTTAAGAACACATCTCAAAGATTAGGGTGAAAATCAACTATGATAAATTAAGATACTGGGTATGTTGACGAACTTATTCCAACAATATAATAGCTTAATATACCTAGAATATGTATGTTATAGTTGAAACTTGAAGAATGTAGGTTGAACACTTGAACCTCAGCCTTTTTTCTCCTCTTTAATGCTTGATCTCAAATAATCTAAGTGTTAATGAGAGAAAATGATTGTAGGGTACTG